>CM048056.1:15115000-15402500 GCA_026259375.1 Verasper variegatus
GTAAGGCATTATCTTTATTATTTGATTATTTCATTTTTTATGTCCAGAATAATGATTTCTCTTTATGTTTCACAAAGAGAAAAGTTCTGTGCGTTCTTATATTCCACTGCAGCCCTCCTTTAATTTAGCCTCCTTCTCAGGTGGCCCCCAGGTGTGTCTGCGAGGGTTCAACCCCCGTTTTGGACACGGCGCGTATCACCAAAACCTCGTCTGAACCCTCCCTGGCCATGAGAATTAATGACGCGGCGCCTAACCAGCCATTGCGTCCATAAATCAAGAGGAAATTAGAGGGACAGTCCTGCTACGATCCAGGACGCTCCTCTCTCTGTCTCCCCCGGTTGGCCGATTTATCATTGGGGCTGTGCATTAATAAATACCACTCCCATGAGGCTTTGCAGTGGTGGGACGGCGGCCCTGCAATAAACTGCCTCTCCTAATTCCCCACAAATGGAGCCCGTCTCTCACGCTCATGTGAAAAGAAATTTAAACATACTGGATTTGTCTGAAATAGGAGGATGAATATATGAAATATCTGATTTGAGCTGACAAATCAGACATCACATGACTAACTAATGATTGTGTGCGCTCAGGGATTTGTATGTGTTCGTGTTTGCCTCCTTCCCAACACCCCCTTCCCTACAAGAGACAGATTTTTCCATACAATGACAATGTAAAGGAGGTGTCGCTCTCCAAACAGCCTCGCGCCGTAGTTGGAACTCAGGCCTACGTTTTTCCAGAACACCACAGAAACATCCACACACACACACTTCCACATCCGCACACTCTGATTACCATGTGAATGGAGCGTTCCGTAATCGTTGGATGTGTCAAACGAGAGATGGAGCATTTACGTTTGGGAGATGGATGGATTGTGGGGGACGTAAATATGGAGGGGGGTTACCGGGGCTGCGTAAAGCTGGTTTTGTCTGCCTTTATGAAATAACTCAAAATGTTTTATTTCCAAGTCTTGAGTCACAAAGTCCTTGTGTCAGTTCATGCACAAAGCACGACATCCCCTCAGCGCTCCCCCCCCACCACTCCTTCCATCTCCCTCTGTTTTCCCCTGTCTTGTTTGTGACATCTCCATGTGAAAAGACAACAAAAGTCATGTGTTAATCTCCACCCGTGGCTCATTGTATGTGCACAGAGAATGGTTGTGCTGTTTCCGCCTTTTACCTTTTCAAACCCCCTTTTGAGTATTTCCAGTCAACACTGATTGCATTTGAATAACGAGTCAAATTGGACTTGATTAAATATTACCATACACAGTCAGAGCATTCCTCCAAAATAAAAGGCATGTTTTCTCTCGGATGAAATGCAAGCAGTGCATCAAGTGACAGCCGAACACGCATTCAGACGGGCCTTTTGTCTGATGATTGACAAAAATGTCACCCGCTCGGGTTAGATTAGGTTAAAGTTTGGATGGAGTCGCTCAGAAAATCACGTAGAAACTGTAGCTCATTTGTAGGAATGCGGCTGATGACACGAGGGAGCAGATAAGGGCTCATTTATTGGACATTTTAACCTTTCGCTTCCACAGCAGCAGCCACTTGGCAGCCAATCCTCCTGTAACTGACTCTAAAAAAAAAAAATGTTCTCTTCTCTCCTCATCCTGCAGACTCTCGCTTCTCGAGCCCGAGGCTGCCATCACGGCCCAGCAGGAAGCGCCCCCTGCCCATCTCGCCCCTCTCCGAGCACAGCTTCGACCTGCAGACCATGATTCGCAACTCCCCCAACTCGCTCGTCACCATGCTGAACAACTCGCGCTCCAGCTCCTCCACCAGCGGCTCCTACGGTCACCTCTCTGCAGGAACCATCAGGTAGCACACTGATCTGAATGTGATCATTGCCAGGAATTATTCATACCGTGTGATCCTTCCTGTCCGTGTAGACAAGCTTGTGAAGAATAGTCAGTTTTATTCTGCGTATAAGCAACTGATTCTTAAACATTATTGAAAATATTGCACTTCTTCTTGCCTAAAAAGATCTCAAATGAAGATCTTTACAAAAAAGGACTAAGAGCCCGAGACGCTGGCACATTCGGGTGGCTCGGGCTTTTCCTCAGAATGGACCAGAACCACAAACCTTAAGACTGTGATGTGGCGGCCGAGCTGAAAGAAAATGGGTCTGAAATGGGGGGGGTCCAACACGTAGCCCAGGTCCAGATGGAGGCTTATCGTTGATGAAGACAACTAACTAACTATGTCAATGTGATTTTATAGTTTATTACTCTGGGAAATGGTGGTCTAATGAATCAGAAATTAAAGGATCCATTGTTTCTGGAGCTCGGCCCACAATAGGAGCTCAAAATCCTGATTTAACCTTTCATTTATTTAAATCTGCCCATTCTGAGTGTCCCGATTTTAAGTATTATAAAGAAGTAACTGTCAGGATGTCTTTCAGGAGCTCTTATTGACTGAGGTGTTCATTCAGGGACTCGCATGTGCCAATAATACGTCCACCAGCAGGATCTCCCTGGGGCGAATAATGTTGTAAATGGTTTTCCAATATCATTGGTCATTATTTTTCCATCAAACACGCACTCCGTCTGGATGTCACCTAAATAACTGTATGATAATGCAGTCTCAGTGAATTCTGCAGAATGTGCGTGAGAGAAAAGGTGGTTGGAGCCATTAAGTGTATGTGTGTATCGTCCGTGTCAAACCCTCATGTGGGTGACGATCTCCCAGCCAGCGAGTCAGCCGGCCTCCCCGGCGGCTCGTGTCAGTCATCCGGTGCCCCTCATGGGAACGTCACATACATCACGCCCTGGAGCCGCAGGCGAGCCAAGGGAAGCGAAAGAGAAGAAGAGAGGGGGGGGAGGAAAGATCCATTGCCCCACCCACAGCCATTGATCAGCGATCTGTAAGAAGAACCTGATCAATCACGCTGTGTGCTCAGCCACTGTCCCGGTGACAGGACCCAAATAACCAGAGCCAACAGAGTAATGAGTGATATGACAAGCGGATGGGCCCCTGAATGTGTCGCGGCCCATTGATTTCCACTCGGCTCATAATAAGATCGGCAGACATATGGGTCGCGGCGAGAGAGCGAGGCGTCAGGGGGTCGGGATGAATGGAGGCTGCTGCTCCCCGAGCCGCACGGATCTGTGTTCACGTGGCGGTTCACCTGTGGTTGTACGGAGCCCAGAGGAGTTTCAGTTTAAACAAACTCGGCTCAGGATGACGGTAAATAAACTGAGGAAACAGGAAGATCACTCCGCCTTATTTACAAGGCCGTGCGACACACTCCAGATTGTTTATCATCTGTATCATTTGCCCAGTGGAAGTATGACATACTGCCTTACACAGACCACATGATAATTCACAGTGTGTTAACAAGCTGAACATTCATTGGCAGGGATTTGCCGGCAGCCCCGTGGTTCCAGCATTACCACACCATCTCCTGTCAGATTGTCCTCGGGGATGCGGAGCTATCCAGAACAATCCATTTATTCACTGTCTTTCCACTTGTTTTGCCTCGTTTCCTTTGCAACTGATATTATTTACGATTTATTTCCATCCACTATAACCGGTTTTCCCCTTTCTCTTCTCTCTCCAGCCCAGCGTTAAGCTTCGCCTACCCTCCGACCCCGGTGGCTTTGCACGTGCACCAGCAACTGCTCGGCCGCCAACCGGGGCTTGTGGGATCTGCGTTCGGCCACAGCCCGCCCCTCATCCATCCGACGCCAGCCTTCGCCACCCAGAGGCCCGTACCTGGCATCCCTCCCTCCGGGCTGAGTGCTAGCGAGCGCTCAGCCATCTCCAACGACTCCTCGCAGGTGAGCACGTCGGCCTGTGCGATTCATCATCACAGGTAATAGATAGCGCCGTCGCATGCCAACCACATCTCTGGAAAAGTGCAGCGAGCTAACGCGGCGTACAGGCAGGACCCCCCCTCCACGCGCACATCTCCTGGGAGTTTCCTCCTACTTGTGTTGTCTCTTGTTTTTTTTCGTACTGCCGAGCACGACCCAGAATGTGCCTGCAGCAAACAACAAGGGGCTTGTTAGCATAGAATCCCACTGCTGACTCCATTAATCACTCGAGAGAGAACAGGGATATAGAGAGGGAATATTGACATGGATGGATGGATCCAAAGGGGATTTTTCTCTCTTTCCTCAACCCTTACTCAATGTGCGGGCCCACGTTTGAGGTAAATATTCAGTCCATATTACCTTCTTCCCTGCTGGTTCCCATTGCTTGAATGTTGTGTGATCACAAATGAGGCCTCATTCAAATTGGCCAAACCAAAATTGCCTTTTCCTCCCTCTGAACTGACAGAATATTGCTTTGGGGCCACATCTGAGTCTCAGGAAAAATAACAGAGTGAATATGTCACGTTGCATTATGGGATGCAAAGCAATCAAGTTTTTTCCAGGAAACAAAGAGAACAGCTTGTTTTTCCTTTTTTATAACTTTAAAATGCACATGTTAACTCTTTTTTATAATAGAGTGAACTCTGTGTGTAACAAGAACTCCCCCAAGGGCAAATTTAAACCAGGGCCAAAGTCAGGTCATGGTTTCATGAGTTTGTTTTAATTGCACTGATTAGGGCAGCTAATGTGAATTGCATAGTTTTTAATTAGCGTAAAGCTCCTGGCTGGGACTGAGGATAAAGAATCATTATAGTTCAGCTACAGTTGTTTTGTCCGGCTGATTAAGGTGCTGATTGACTTATGAGGTTCTTGCATTTTTAATAATGCCATAAAACAAACACAACATCAGGAAATTAAAAACAAAATAAACTATATAGTCAAAATGATGAAGTTGTGAGTTGACAAATATTTTTTCTGTTTTTTCCCGCAGACGAAACCCACGAGTGAATCTGCAGTGAGCAGCACCGGAGACCCGATGCACCACAAGCGCTCCAAAATGAAGCCGGAGGAAGAGATGCCGAGCCCGGGTGCAGTGAGCGTGCAGGTGAGGGTTGTCTCCATTTAATAATAGAAATAAAATGTATTGTACCACAGACATTTCGCAGCTACCTGGCAAGAATTAGCTGTTTGGTAATCCCAGAATTAACCAGTTTATTTTTGTACTTTTCCACCACAGTAAGAAGCTCATACGACAACTGGTCACCTGCCAAAATGGCTGCAACAATACACAAGCTTATACCGTGTGTATTTATTTCCATTCGCCGCGGCTGGTTTCTCTCTCCCTGCTCTTACCACTGAAAACAATCCATTGATCTTTAGGACACTACGAGGAAATTGTTTTCACACTAAAGTGGCTGTAAAAAAATTAAAGAGTAAGCGTTTGCATGTGCAGGAAAAAACAACACCAAACCTTATTAGAGTCGATATTCAGCGGCAGACGCAGCCTGAGGTGTGTGAGGTGGAAGCTGCAGGCGCTCCTGTACGAGCCCACACCGGCTCCCTGCGCTGCTCAGCCAGCTAACTGTGACAGTGAAATATGTCCCAGCTAATAGAGCAACCTACAGCAGGAAGAGGGGGTTAGATTCCTCAAATGCTCGGGCCTGGTCCCGTCGTATAACAACCCCCCCCCCACCAAAAAAAAATACTGAGCGGTGCTTTCAGCGCCACATTTCCGCTCTCCGCACCTTTCTCCCCGACAGCCAAACAAGGCCAGATTCACAGGGTCACTGCGGCCGAGACCTGGAACCAAATCATCTGTGGCTGGGCGGTGAATAAATTACTTTTATGGCACGTTTGGATGTGCTGATATTGGGGAGAGGAAGCACGTTTCCTGTAGCTCTCATAGCTCGGTTTTCAGCCAGTTTATTAACTCCACCAAAGAGGTGGTTTTCACTCCATTCCTGTTCGTCGGTTTATTTGTTTGCAGGATTACGCAGAAACTACTAAACCGATTTCCACCAAACTTGATGGAGGGATTAGCTCAACATTTCTGTTGTGGATGCAGAGTAAAAGGCGGCTCCAGGACTTTCCTTAACTATGATTTATGATAAATCAGAAGGGTGCTTGGGTGCAAAAGTTGTATGGGTTCTTCCTTTGGTCACTGATGAAAACCTCCTTGTGACGGACTGTTTCGGCCTTGGCGCTTCGTTTCTAGTTGACATTACTTTGGTTGGTGTCTTGCATGCTGAAACCTTTTTGTTTTTCCTTCCCTTCTTCAGGACCATCCTGATGGCATGACCCTGGTGAAGGAGGAAGGAGACAAGGACGAGAGCAAACAGGAGCCGGAGGTGGTTTACGAGACAAACTGCCACTGGGAGAACTGCTGCCGCGAGTTCGACACGCAGGAGCAGCTCGTACAAGTGAGTAACACAATTTATTTCTGTTGTGCATCAAATAAAAGAGGTCATTCAATGTTTTAACACAAATATCAGAAGGTTAAAATTACAGATCAAATAACATTAAGAAGAATAGAAAATTAAAAAACTGAATAAAAAGTATAAAAACAGAATAAAAGCACAAATTATATCTTATTAAAAGTTCAGGATTAGGTGATAAAGTAAAGGCAATGAAAAATAGAGTTGAAGTTTTTGAAGCAGGTTATTGTTGGAGCAGATACAAATAAATAAATGATGGCCTAAAGTTCAGCTTTAAAACGTACAGGATTTAAATATATTTAAAATTTTAAACTCTTTTATTTTGGATTCATCTCTTGCTGTAAGTGCACACCCGACCCCGGTTATTCTCCAGGACCGGAGCTGGTTTAACAGAAACAGGGAGACACAACAGGTTGTTTACAGCTGTGTGACGGGTGAAGTCTTCCATGAAACGCTCTCCCCGGCGCAGCTTCCGACACCAAACCGCCAATGTGTGTTTTGCATTCTGTGCTGTGAGAGTTTTTCCACACTCGCAACATCCCAGCACCATCAACAGCAGCTGCACTTCTCTGCACAATGGACAGCCAGCGGTCAGAGTCAGAGCTGCACACATCCACTGATACAGGCTCCGGATTCCTGATTGGTTGCGGGGACGGTGGTAATGGGCTCAAAAGCTGCAGAGCACATCTCACAGCTGAACGGCGCAAACTGATTCGGTGGGTTAAGCCTCCCAGAGTCGGGGACGTGAGCTTTGTGGACGACGCTGGACCGGCCCTCGTCCGGACTCTTATCAGACGGCTCACACAGCCCGGGAGATGGATGGCTCTCATCACACTCTGCCCGAGGGTTCACTGTTAAGCTAAATATTAATGACATTATGGTGGTGTCGCCCCCACGATGGCAACTTACACTGACGCTATTAGCTCTGCTGTGCTCTCTGGTCGGCCTGTGAACCGCTCACCCCGTCAGCCGAAGTTGGAGAGGTGGTGAAAATACACCAATATGATGCTGTGAACAAGGGATGCTTGGAGGGCACACACACACACACACACACATATATACATGAAACACACATCACCACACATCTGATAGAAAGATCCTCAACTCTCCACAGCTGTCTACTTGCCGTCTTGACATTGCAATCCTCAGCTGCGGTGGTAACCCCTATCTATAATTGATATCCTCAGCGCGGAATGGGCTGCCTCCCGTGTTTGAAGGGCTCGGCTCAAAGGTTGAGGATCTTGACAACTTCTTGCCCCTGTTTCAGGGGGCGGGATGAGTTAAGGTGGTGGGAGAGGAGGGGGAGGATGGTTTCTTAATGGAGGGGAAAGCTCATCCTCTCTCTACTGTAGTCGCACCAGGTGGCCGTCCGAACAAAGCTGCGTCCTCTCATTCCTCCACGTATACCCGGCCTGTAACCTTGCAGAGCCGCACTTATTATTATCAGATTGCCGTGTAACAAAATCCTTATTAGTTTTCCATTTCTCCATCTTGGAATTGTTTCATTCCGCGGCATTTGACTTTCTGTTTTTTTTTTTTTTTCTTGCATTGTATTTCTCATTTTCTATGCACATGCAGATATGCAGAGAGACGCCAATAAAAAGTCTTCGCCTACAGAATCCCTGCCCTCTAATTCAGCAGAGCGGACGAGAAAATGCTCTTATCTCTCCACACCCCCACCCCCCTCAGTAATAGGATAAGTACAGTATTTGGACCACAGTGGCTCTCCTCGCACACTGGGAGGGGTTTGGGGGGGGGGGGTGGATTTTCATATAACCAAACAATGGAGCGTCCCTTCCCCCTGTACTTGTCTTCTGAAATAGCTTTGGGGGGAAAAAACACGATAAGACTTTTTTTTTTAAAAAGCGAGTTTCTCCTTGGTTGTAGCCATTTTTTTCACTTTAGTACAAAGTTATACGCGGACTCACATTCTGCAGTAGTTAAAACAATGTGTGTCGAGTTGACAGTCGTGAAAACAAGGCTCTCTGAAGTATTTGAAGTATCTCTAATTCAAATATCCCCCTTTGTCTTTGTGGCTGGCCTAATTTTAGAATTAAGCCTGCACGCCACCCTCATCGCGTACCACCTTGTTCAAAAGCGCTCCTGCCGCGCTCTTGATGCATATTTTTACACCCTCAAACATGCTCCCACCATGACACGCCACGGCGTTCCTTTATCATCCGCGTTTAAGCGCCCTCGGTGCAGCCGATAAGATAAACATCAGATCTGTGCAATTTAGCTCACTTATCTGTGCTACCCAGTCAGCAAAAGCGAGGCGGGTGTCAATTTTAGTTTGCTGTATTTATTTCATTTATTACATTTCAACTCTGCACCTCTCTATCTCCCTCTCCACTCAGCTCCACATTCTTTTGCTTCCCCCCCCCCCTTTTTTGGGGGGGGGGGGTACAAACCTCCCTCTCTCTCTCATTTTCTCTTTCATTTTTCTCTCCCTCCTCTCTTTCCCCTCGGAGGGAGCACTTTTAAAGATAAGGCCTGGTGGCTTCTTTAATGTCTCTCTTCTGAAGTGGGCTTTTTTCACTGGGGTTTGTCGCCGGAGAGGCCAACCCCACACTCTCATAATTCCCTAATATGGCCTCGCTCAACAATCTTTTAGTATTTTCCCATTGATCTATTACGGATACTTTGCTGCAGAAAAACCTGCAAGGGAGCGACGCATTTTCACCACTGCAGTGTGGTGGAAAAAGTTCAAGTGAGCCATGTTGTCCTCTGTGTGGTGAAGCATTCAAGTGGCCGTAGAGTCACTGGATATGAGGGGACAAAAAATAATCAGGTCCTGTGTCACGAAAGGTGATAAAGTTTGAATTAAAGCATAAAAGCAGTCATTTATTTCATTTTTTGACTATAAATCAACAGTTGACTTATCTAAGGGAAAGTCAGAGTCCAGGTTGTGTCGTGTCATCGTGAGCTGGCTGATTTTGGCGGACGTTGAAGACGACACGTGGGGTGTGATGGGTTGGTGGTCTGTCTGTGTGTGTTCTGACAGCTCATCAGGCCTTCTTCGACCCACCGCAGTCTTACAGTTCTGTTCCAGGTCATCTCAATAGGTGGCGTTGTGATGTCCTTGTCCTGGCTCTCCCTGCACGCAGCCTTGCTGAGGCGGCTGCTGTGCGCCTCCACGGTGTTGCGGCGAGATAAACTCGGGTGCAGTCTCAAGGCGGCCCCCCTCTCTGGCTGCTGGCGCAGGCCTTTAATTGGTAAAATGCAGATTTTTTTTGATCAGGAGAAGGATTAGGCCCCTTATCTGTCTCGAGTATCTTACTCTAAGATGAAAAGACTGTGCTGAATTACACATGCCAATTCAAGCTCCCTGCCCCCTGCTCGCTCACGCACTTACTCTCATCCTCCCCCCTTCCTTCCCTCACTCACTCAATCTTTCCCCCTTTTACTCCCTCCCTCCCTCCCTCCCTACTTTGCCTTTTTCATGCTGTTTTTCCCCTCTCTTTACACAAAGCACTTCAGCAAATGACATCACAAAAGAGCATATGATTTATTAGGCAGTGTTTGATAAAGCTAAACGGTGTTGCGGGTCCCACAGCTTAGTGAAATTGCCTTGTAAACAGGCCCTCTTTTCATGCACGCTTGCATTCTAATGCACGAGGGCTGTGTCCCAGAGAGGGTTTGATAAGGAGACACGGAGATGGATACTGAAGTGGGAATATGCTGGGAAATAAAAGCGAAAACAAACAAAAAGATAGGACTCAGTGTATTACAGGGATGGAGAGGGATGCTGGCAGAGAGGGACAGAAAATAATTTGAAATCAGAAGCACTTATTTATTTTTTTGGGAAAATGTACAAACACCAATACAAGCAGAAAATAGTTTGTGTTTTTTTTTTTTGTGCTGTTAATGTTTATGGATGTTTTTACCATACACCTAAACAGCAGGGGTCTGGACCAAGAAAACAGTGTCTACACCTGTTTGTGTGTGTGTGTGTGTGTGTGTGTGTTGTGTGTTGTGTGTGTGTCTTCAGTGTCCCCTGTGTCTGTGTCGCCCGGCGCTCCCTGTCGTGCGACTCCCTCCTAAATCCATCTTGGTGGCGTTTTTACAGTTGTTGGCCGATAAGCTGGCAGGGGGAAGATGAATAACCTGCCGCGCGGCCGCTATCAGCACCTGTTTGTCGATTTAGCCGGCCAACGGGGCCTGTCTGCTCAGCATGGAGATTATTGATTCAATAAAAATTGCCATTAGATCATGCCATTAGGTTTCTCGGCGGCCCCTCTCCCCGTGATGTCTGTCCCCCTCTCTGTCAGCTCAGGGGCTCATGCATCACACCCGTCAACGACCTCCTTCATTTGTACAAACAGGGTGTGTGTGTGTGTGTGTGTGTGTGTGTGTGTGTGTGTGTGTGTGTGTGTGTGTGTGTGTGTGTGTGTGTGTGTGTGTGTGTGTGTGTGTGTGTGTGTGTGTGTGTGTGTGTGTGTGTGTGTGTGTGTGTGTGTGCATACACTGTGCGTGAACTCGTGTTGTGCCAGCCACCGGCGTGATCCAGCACCACGGTCTCCCCATCGCTCTCAGCCAGCGGATATTGAACGCTGCTCACAACAGACCGATCGCTTGCCACAGGGATTCCCTCACGGAGAGGGAGAGGACGAGTCAGGTTTTTCTGAGGCTCCGACCGAGGTGGGGAGGAGATCAATCTTGGGGAAACTTCACTAATGTCCGTGGTCATCCAGTCCCCAATCATTTTCCCTGGAATTAGTCTTGTTTTGTCACTTTAGAATTAAAAAATGTCAAGCGAGAATAATGGCGGTCCCTTTGCGGATATATTAGTGTCAGTATTACTCTGTGCTTTTGCTGTCGCACCCTGTTGTTACTGCGCTGACTCATTTGTCGATTCTCCTCCTTTAGTGCTACTAGGGGGGGGGGGTTTGGGGTGAGAGCGGCGGTTTTGTACTTAGAAGAGACTCTCGGGTCAAAACGTCTTGAAGATTAAAAGCAGGGCGGTTTCTGCTGGATCCCAGGGTCACGGTTCTATGTGGGGTCGTGACCCGGCCGGTGGGCAGGGCAGCAGGAAGGTACAAAGATGCGATTGTGAGAGCAGTGTCATGCCCGGAGGGGAACTGACCCTGGATGCTTTATGGGCTTTGGTCCCCGCTGTATGTTTTAAAGCTCAACAATCTTGCAAGTAAGTGCTCACAGAAAGCACCTTTTCCCCCCCAGATATAAGAGCAGTCAAAGTCAAGTCTCTGTTTATCTCCCCTCCATCTCTCCTGTTGCCTCTTCATTCACCCCCGAGGTAAAAAGATTCTTCTCCACTGCTCAGGAATGTAATAATACCGGTTTCTTTAGGTCAGGATATTGTGTCTGTCTCCCTGGGTTTAAATTGCTCTCAGAGAGGCACTTCAGAGGCCACCACACAGTGTTGTCTATGAAAGAGAGCCAGATGTTGACTCCATCCCCAGAGGGGTCTACGTCTGGATGTATTTTTTTTCCCTTTTCAACCTCCCTCATTCCTCTGTAACATCCACCATTTACCCCGTTTTACGAGACAGTTTGCGAGAAAAGAAGAAGAAAGATGGAGGAAAAGGGGGTCGGCGCGAGAGAGAAAGGTGGCGCGCACAAATATAATGCTTGGCTGGAGTTGTAAAGCCCTCACATTTCAGACGCCTCGACTGAACTTTAGATTTTTTCGCCCTATCTCCGCACCTCCCTCCCACCTCCCCTGCCTCCTAAGCCTCAGATTGGAAGTTGCCACGGCAGCACAACTGTCAGCACTTGTCACGGAGGGGCGAGGGCCCCCGATGTGATGCGAAGTGACAGGGTTTTATTTGAAAATCCCGGTCAGATCGGACAGCAAGGCTCACAAGTCTGCCTTCTTCGCCTCTGTCTTTGTGAAGAATCTCTGCAGAGCGAGGGAGGAAAAAAGAAAAGAGGGAGAGATTTAAGAAAGATGTGATGGAAGAAATTAAAAGAACCACATGCAAAGGACTGAAAAAACAGGAAGAAAACGTCATATTTGTCTTTATACAGGGCAAAAAATTCCCTCGAGCTGAACATCAGTTTGAAGCCAAATTACATCTCACTCATTCTTGTGTACGAACACAGCAAAGAGCTTATAATGATTTGATGAGTTTAACTTTCCTTATCTTTCTTTTCTAGCACATCAACAACGACCACATCCACGGGGAAAAGAAAGAGTTTGTGTGCCGGTGGGAGGAATGCTCTCGAGAGCAGAAACCCTTCAAGGCTCAGTACATGCTGGTGGTCCACATGCGCAGGCATACCGGGGAAAAGCCGCACAAGTGCACAGTAAGCATCCTCCTGTGTGTGAGCAGTGGACTTAATTTATTTACAGATAAAAAGCTGTTTTACATCAACCTGCTGACGCTCCTCTGCTCCGTCTCCCTGCAGTTCGAGGGCTGCAGCAAGGCCTACTCCCGTCTGGAAAACCTTAAGACTCACTTACGCTCCCACACTGGAGAGAAACCATATGTGTGCGAGCACGAGGGCTGCAACAAGGCCTTTTCCAACGCCTCCGATCGGGCAAAACATCAGAATCGCACACACTCCAATGAGGTAATGACAAACAACTTCAGACTAAAACTAATACAGCGCCTGTTCCAAACCTGCCTGTTTGTTTGGCCTGTGTGTGATGCTGGTTGCAGCTTTTCTTTCTGAAACTGTAAAAGTGACCTGCAGTACTTGAGCCACAGCAAATAAAGACCAGCTGCACATTCACAGAACTCAGATTTTATTAATTTTGAACGTATCATGTGTCCAGTGCACTTCCTTGGGCCCTTAACAAAAGTGTGAAGCCGATAAGATGAGTGTTTCTCAAAACATGTGTTCCACAGACAGATTTCTGGAGTTGTTCGATAGATGTTTTCATGCTCCTCATCCTCTCCTCTTCGTCTTTTCATTTTCAGAAACCGTACGTGTGCAAAATCCCTGGCTGCACCAAGCGCTACACAGACCCCAGCTCCTTGCGCAAGCACGTGAAGACGGTGCACGGGCCGGAGGCGCACGTCACCAAGAAGCAGCGTGGAGATTACCCGCGCCCTCCGCCCCAGCCGCGGGAGCCCGGGAGCAACGGCCAGGGCAGGTCACCGGGGCAACTGCCCCTGGGCGGGTACACAGACCAAAGGGAGTACAACCACGCTACCTCAAAACAAGATGACTGTCTGCAGGTCAAGTCCATCAAGACAGAGAAGCCAATGGTGAGACTTCGTTTCATCCTTTTTACTCCCTGACGCTCAAACCTTTAACATTAATATCTTCTTTAATACTTTTACAACTAATTTCTTTACATAATAATCTGAGTATTTCTGTTAACACTGAATTGAGGGCATGCACATTAACCCCTGACGTCTTCTAACGAGTAAATCTTTTCTTCTGTTCAATGCTTCGGCATGCTCCTCCCTTTCTTTCTAAGGACAGTGGGTAATCAGGTGAGATAGGTGTCCCTTCACATTTGTAAAGTCTCTTTATTACTTCTTCTCATCCTCCTGTGCATGACACTTTTCACTCACTTGCCCATTAAGATTTGTTGCCGTCGTAGGTTTCCTTCATCCTTCACATTCATAAAGTCTACAAAGGTCGATGCATTTCTCTCTGGACTGTGAGCAATTTCAAAAATGTCTGATAACGTCAAGGGCTCCACTGGGCAGCCAAATCCACTCAATAGGAAACAGGGCGAATACCATTTAAGCACTGCCGACGCTTGATGCCAAAAAAAGTGATTCCATTATTCCTCAGTGCATCATAGTTTCTAAGATTCAGTAAACAACCTAATTAGGCACCAGCCAGTCTCACAAGAGGCCTTTATCTTATTTGTCGAACCTCTGAAAACTACGCAAAACATGATTTTCTCTTTAGGAGCATTTTTCAAACATCCCCAGTGGATCACAGGAGGAGGCATTACTCATGTCTCAGTAATGTACCAAACTGTGTTGAGCAAACTCCTTGTTTTTCCTGAGTAAGACACGAATAATTATCATTTTCTGTCGTCATAGGAAATGCATCCTTCAAAGCATTACATTGTATGATTGTTTGTGACATAAGACACCGTATATAATATATAACTTTCCCAGTGTTACAAATCTAGATGATTATCCTCATTTTGTGTTTCTTTTCTTTCTCTCCCCTCTTCTCCCGATCTTTTGTTCCTTATCCGCGTCCGTCAGACGTCTCAGCCAAGCCCTGGCGGTCAGTCTACATGCGGCAGTGACCAGTCCCCCGTCAGCACCTATCCCTGCAGTGGAGTCCAGCTTGCTGTGAGCGCCGGACGCTCGCCAGGGGAGGGGCTGGAGGAGGACGAGGGGAAAGAGGACAACGAAGAGGTGGCAGAGGAGGAGTGCGAGTGCGAGCGGGCCCCCATCATGGACTCCACAGTCTCCACGGCAACCGCGGCCATGCTGACCCTGCAGGCAAGGCGAAGTGTCGGCCGCCCCGTGCGCTGGATGGAGCACATCAAGATGGAGAGGCTGAAGCAAGTGAACGGAGCACTGCCCAGGCTGGGGCCCCTGTCCCCTACACTGCCCCCCAAAGGCTCCACATTGCCCAACATCCTGGGGAAGGGTAAAACTAACTTTTAAAACTTTTTTCAATTTAATTTAGTTTGAAAATCCTTAAATCTGAGGTCCAAGAGGGTATGAAGAGTTTTACTTTGGCCCATAGCCCTGACAAAATGCTCATAGTAGCCAATTTGACACAGAGAGCTCATGCGGGCATGTTCCAGTGAAAAAACACCTGCTCACCAGATTTACACATCACCAGAAATATGTGTAACATGACATTTGGAAAAGGAATTATCCAGAACACCATCTTGTCTTTTTTGGCTGAAGCATTCGGGCAAAACAAAGGCTTAAAATGTATGTTATGCTGGAAAATGGTATCAAACCCATATCAAGCTGTGTATCATATCAGGGGGAAGAGCATGTAACAATGTTTCATGGCTAAGTGCTGCCAGTTGTCTGTGGTAACATCTGTTTTCAGGGATCTCTCTGCACTTGAACGTAACTTATTCGTCTTCTTCCCTCTCATCCTCCTGTTATCTCCCTTTTTACCACATCATTTCCTTGTTCTCTCTATCTATGTGCACGTTGGCTTCATTTCCATTTTTTTCCTCTCTGTGTTTCTCATCAGGATCCTGTCTGGGCAGGCAGTCGGGGGTCTCTGCTCCTCAGCCACCCATTCATGCTGAGCTGGGAAGCACAGAGCTAACAGTGCTCAATTTGCTCCGAGACCGGCGTGACAGCAGCGGCAGCGCGACCAGTTCGGCCTATCTGAGCAGCAGCCGACGCTCCTCTGGCATCTCCCCCTGCTTCTCCAGCCGACGCTCCAGCCAGGCATCCCAAAATGAGGGCACAATGGCAGGCACCCACCACCGCCGCCTCCACAACCTCAGCTCCACCGACTCTTACGACCCCATCTCCACTGATGCCTCCCGCCGGTCCAGCGAGGCTAGCCAGTACGGAGGTGGGGTAGGAGGCGGGGGTGGAGGGCTATTCTCATTTGGGGGCTGTGGAGGTGTAGGAGGAGTAGGCATAGGAGGAGGAGCTGGCTCACGGGGGATGCTCAATTTAACCCCAGCACAGCACTACCACCTGAAAGCCAAGTATGCAGCGGCAACTGGTGGCCCACCCCCCACGCCTCTGCCCAACATGGAGCGCATGAGCTTGAAGACTCGCATGGCCATGATGGATGATGGTGGGAGCAACCACTGTTTGCCACCTCTAGTCCGGCCACATCACTGCGGCGATGGCACCAACGGGTACACCAATGGGTACACGGGACACGCAGGGTACAGGAGGAGGGTCCTCTATCCTGGTGAGGGGCCACTGAATGGGAACCGCAGGGCCAGCGACCCAGTCCGGACGCAGGCTCCTGATATGTGCAATCTGCCGCCGGTGCAACGTTTCAACAGCCTTAACAACCTCCACCCTCTTCCCCCTCTGTCTCATCATTCTACGCCCGAAACGCGTAACTTTAGCCTACAGAACTACACTCGCTCAGAGGGCAACCTGCAGAGAGGTCTGCAGCACTCACCGTACACTCCCAGCATCGCAGAACATGCAGCCTTAGAGGCCCTGGCCATGGAGGATGACAGTGAGGCTGGCCTGTTGCTTGAGGACGAGGACATGCTACCAGATGACCTTGTGCAGTATCTCCACTCCCAGGTGGATGGCGGCTCCTACATGCACATCGAGGACCAAATAGCTTCTAACCAAAGGGACGCTTCACATCCATCTGCGGAGGAGATGGAACAGATCCAGACATCAGGGTTGAATTTAGCCTTCCCTGGGTGCCATAGTCTCCAGCAGCAGCAGATGGCAGAAAGGAAGAGCCCCAGTAAGCTTCCCATCCAGTGGAATGAAGTGAGCTCCGGTAGTGCTGACAGGTCTCCTCAGAGGGCACAAAACCATCACTCCCAGTGTGGAAGGTGGTCGGGCACAGAACATAACGTATCTGCACCTTTTGGTAGGTTTGGTAACATGGTAGTTCAGCAGCAAGTGCCCGTTGATTTCCAGAACAGCTGCTCCCAAGCAAATCAGCCCCAGAGTGCTTACTGCAGCCCGACAGTGAAGCTAGAGAATCAGCGTAACTCCTGCATGAGAGGTACTAGTCACAACTCCGCCAACATCTTCGGTAGGCCGAACTTCTCACAGACCGTTGATGAGCCTCTTCTCCAGGGCTTCAAACATCAAGTCTCTATTGGACCTCCGAAACAGAGCCACTTCGAGCCGAACCACAACAGCAGCACCTCTTGTCAGGTTGGGAACCACCTCAACCTTAACAGGGGCTCCATGGACAACCTCCACAGCCTCTCCCAGGGAGCCACCCTTCACCCCAGTCGGCAGATCCATGTCCCTCGCCCTCCGATGAACAGTTACAGGAACATGGTCAGGACCCAGCAGTACCTCAATGCCGAGAGCGCCAATGAAATCCAGGCAAGCCTCAACCAGCAGCAACAACTGCAGAGGAACGGGGACCACTGTTCCCTGGCACATCAGGTATCTGGGCTGAAGCTGGAGGCCCCAGACCACGGATACTTAGAGCAGGTGAATGGTGACTGCCTCTCTTATGAAGCAGCGGATCACAAGGCGTCCTCATTCCCTGACCTGGAGGACCAGTGCCTGCTGGACTCCATGGCTGAGTCAGCGAGACAAGGTGGCAGCAGTGGCAACTCGGCGGCTCTTCTCTCCCCCGGCGCAGACCAGGTGACCAGCACGGTGGATGGCAACGTGCCTGGCGTGCTCGGCGAGGGGGTGAGCCTGGACTTTGGTGTCATGCTGGAGGATGGCTACGATCAGGGCAGCTTGGTGTCGGGGGTGTTGAGTCCCTCCATCTTTCAGGGTCTGTCCAGGACCTCATCGCGCCTGACCACCCCTCGAGCGTCCGCGACCTTCCACAGTGTCGCCCCTGGCCTCAACAACATGGCCATCGGAGACATGAGCTCTCTCCTCACCACGCTGGCCGAGGAGAGCAAGTTCCTGGCTATCATGCAGTAGCTGCTCTCTCTCTCTCTCTGCTTTCTCCTCTGTTCGGAAAAATGGAAAAAAAAAGGAAGAGAAGAACTCTGGTGTATGTGAAGATGAAGACAAAAGTGGCAATTGTGAGAACTTTATTATGTACGTAAAATGTTCTGAAATAGGCAGACGCCAAAACTCATTTATTTTGTAAAAAAAAAAAAAAGAAAAAGTCATCCCGCAAAGAAATGGGATGTGTCAAAATTATGTATAGTTAAATAGTTATATTCCTTTTCTGGAATGAAGGCTATTTTTGGAAGCCCTTCTCTTTGTATTACTATGTGATGGGGAGCAAAAGCTCACGTCTTTAAAACAGTATTCCGTGTATTGTCACTGTTTTTGCTGTACACACTGTTGGTTAAAACAAATGCATGCGTTTAAAGGTTAAACATTGAACACTGTCTAAATACGTACATAGACGAGCCCATGTGCCAAGTATCTACAGTTCTGATCCCCACAGGTACAGAAGCTCTAAATCTAGCAGGTGAGACACGGGTCATTACATGAACAGGCCCTGATGAAAAAAACTTTATATATCATACGTTTTAAGAAGTGGTATATTTACATTTGTTGTCCTTTTGTTTGTACGTTGCTTTTGTGAATCTGTAAATGTTTCAGTGCTTCTGCCAACTTCTACCAAGTGGTGTTTTTGTCCCGACGGTATCGAGTCCAATAATTGGACGCGACATTTCAAGACGCCGTAGATAGTCGTCTCTCCCTGATATATCTAAATGGCGTAAGGTACTCCCAAGTGTATATAACAGTGTTTTTATATTGTTTGTGATAATCTGGGTTGGTTTCTTTTGGATTGCACGGTTGTTTGGAGCTGATGTGAAAATGGACATTTCCTTCTCGACGATCAAAGGTGACACTTGGTGCTTTCTGTTTGCTTACATGAACTGATACGAGTACTTTATGGTTTTAATCTGTCTTAACGACCGCAGCACATGGATTTTTTTCCTCCCATTGATGATAAGTGCTGTAAAGTGATGTGTTTTTGCTCCACAGGAAATCATCCGCATTGTTTTCTCCAAAGCTCTTAAATTCAGAATGTGTACTGCCGCCGAGTTTTGCAGTGACTTTGTCAACAGTGTTAGTTTTGCCTTGCAGTCGCTCGCGGCTGCGACACAGAATATCGAGTAGTTTACCTTTTGTTCAGCATCAAAACAATGAGGTACACGTTGTTTCATCGTTCTTTGGTACTACTTTGTCATTTTGTAGCTGTGCATTGATGGTGTTTTTCTTTTTTATCTTTTAAAAAAAAAAAGTAGAAATCATTTCCTTTGAAAGAAGGAAATTACACTGAGGTATGTGCCTTATACGTAATCTGCCTGTCGGTAAAGAGAGAGAGATCACTGCCAATCTTCCATTGTGAATTATGAAAAAAGTACAAAAGAAACATGTACAAGTGTCTCATGAGACCTGGAGGAAAAAAAAAGATAAAATTCTTAGAACATTTATATAAGAAAAGTCTGAATATCAGAAAAGTTAAGATTTGCGGAATGCATTCTACTTTTCTTTGATTTTGCTTTTGTTTTTTTTTGTTTTTTTCAAGTTTTCACATTTATTGTGCTTTTATATATTATATGTAAATACAATACTCTTTCTGTAGGTTTTAGCGGAAGAAATGGGGGGAGTATCCTGGGGCCTGTAAAGAACTGACTTTAAAAACACAGGGATTCCCAGGCCCTGGGCGGAGGCCAGACAGATCTGGCTCAGAGCGGAGCTTCAAGTGCCCAGCGCTGCCCCTCCGCCAGAAGAGCCACTTTGCTCTTTTATAACTGAATACAAATGTTTGTATGGTTTTAATAAAAACGGAAATTATATTTTAAGTCTCTTTTCCTCTTTATAAGCTGGTCTGATCATGTGAAATGCTCCAGTTTTTTTTTTTGTGTGTTTTTTAACTAACCCAAGATGGAAAATTAAAATATAATTAGAACAACCTTTATAATTTTGCACAAACATTAGTAGTTTTAATAGGGAACACATGTAAAAACTATTTAAAAAAAACTGTGCCAAGACAAATGTGGTCTGAAGTTTGCTCAGATATTTTTTAACAATTTCCTCATTTCAAATAAACAGAATTTACAGTTTTTAAATGTGTAAAAACTCAAACACTCGTCACCGTCAATGACCTCACTCATTCTTACCCTGTGCATGTGATGCCCTCTTCTGTTCGTCACAGGGAATTACAACTAACAGAAGCTTTGCAGAGTGAATTTCATCTTTTTAATTTGCTAGCACTTATAAATAATGGTTATTTATTCAGATTAAAAGCAGTCACACCCTCGTCCCTCTGAGTTGAGATTAAAGCCAGTATTTGTAAGTGTCCTTCCCCATTCACACCGACCTCTTTACCTGTGGTTATTCCACTGTCGGCAGCCCATCGGCTCCAATCACAAGTCCTTCATCACGCCACAACTGTCCGGACGATGTAAAATGGTCAAATCTTTTCTAAAGCGAGTCTCCCATTATGCTTTTTCAGAAGCTCAACACTCGTGCAATCATTCGAGGGAAATGATGGGTACGGTTACTTCTCCGCTGCGGAGAGGGAGCATGAGAGGAAATTGTTGCAACTGGAATGCGAGATCGTTTTTTACTTTTGATGCTCAGAGGCTGCAGCAGTGAAGAGTCGAAATCATTTTTCTCCCCTAAAAATATTCCATCTCACTCACTCTCACATCTTCAGACTACACTCATGCGAGGATCACATGCGCGTCTGTTAATCTGCTTAGAAAACACATTGAAATGAATCTAACTACTGATGTAAAATCACCATCAGGTCCATGGTTGGGGATAAAAAGAGGAAAAGGGGGTTTGGTTACAATAGGAAACATTTTATTACTAAAAAACATCTTATATTGAAGGTGCTCTTTCAGCAGCGTTTCCACAACTATTCTTTATTGAAATCACAATTATTGGTTTTTTAACCACTTAAATGGGGGAAAAAAAACAAATTAATCATACATGAAATGACAGTAACTATATGGTCTATTTACAGCAGTGGAGAGAAGGGTCCCAGGTGTGGCTTCAATGGGCCCGCAACGTTTCGGTGTTTTAACACACGAGGCTCAAACAGGAGGCACTTGAATGTGAGAGCCTTAAGAGCCGGGGCCGAGCCAGAGAGCTGGAGGGAGAGGAGGGTAAAAGAACAACAAAACAAAAAAAACACGGAAACATCCAGCAACAGAAAACAATGACTATCTGCATTGAAATGATTAAAAAAAGAAAAAAAAGTTGTAAGGAGTACATAGTATGAGTCTATTCCTTCAGCGCAGACCTCAAGGTCTGGATACTTGGTTGGGGGCAGAGGGAGTCGCCGTCACATGTGGGACACTGATGCACAGACAGAGCATTTACACAGGCCTGCACCACAGGAATCTAGAGCACAAAGGGTGCACATTCAAAAGCATGCATCGCCCCACAATGAGCAATGTGGTTAAAAAAAGAACGATGTATTTAGATGTCTGCAACTATGACAAAACTCAGCCGTCTTCTGCTTCAGATTGTTAATGCAATAGACACAGCGGTATTTACAGGAATTATATTCTTCTTTTGAGCAGTTTTCACTCCGATGCCAGTTAAATAAAAAAAGAGTCCGTGACTGCATTTGTGATGGGAAGAAAAAACAATGTTTTCGAGGGCTACCATTTCAATGATTTATTTACAATAAAACAGAATTGTGAATCCACGAGGAAGAACAAAAACGATCCACGACGTTCTGAACAGACGTCTGTGGGTCGGCTGCAGAGTCCCTGTCAGAGCTGGTGTAGTGGTTGTTTCTCCGCCCGGCTCTGGGAGTGCGTGTGTGGTGTTCAGGGTGTTAGATCTTCTCCTGGATGAAGGGGTGCTGCAGAGCCTGGTTGATGCTGATGCGTTTGGCTGGGTCCAGCATCAGGGTGGAGTCCAGCAGGTCCTTCAGCTGCATCACCTTCTTCCTCTGGTCCTCAGGCAGACGCTGGCCTCCTATCATGTCCGCCAGCAGGTCTTTGGTGGGGTTGATGGTGCTCATCACCGTCACCTTTTCCTGGTGGTGCCGAGAAATCAAAGGAGATGATATTAATAAATAAATACAGAACATGTTAGATACGTAAATTGTCAGATTTAAAACAGGAAAATAACATTTAGGCTTGTTTAAATGACAGGAAATGTTTTGTAGAGTCTGAACACTTTACCCTTTCTGTCACTTTGTCGACTTCAATGTACAGGAAGTTCAAGTTCTGATCGAAGTGCTGGTCTTTGAACAAACCTTTACGGATCATCTGAGGAGAGAAAACCACATTATTGCATCAGTCATCACTTCTTGGACAAACAACTAAAAAGGAGCTGAAATTATGTGATGAAATTTCAACCTTGTTGGGCATCTTGCCCTTCAGGTCCATCGCCAGTTTGATCATGTGATTGTTGGAAGATCCAGGAAACAGGATTTTGCCGCTGTAGAGCTCGGTCAATGTGCAGCCGACAGACCACATGTCAATGCCGTAGTCGTACGGCTTCCCGATGACTGTAACAGAAACAAACTGTGAGGCAGGTTCAGGCTTTTAAATCGTGAGATCAGTGATTTATACAAATAGTGAAACCTACTGATTTCTGGAGCTCGGTAGAACCTGCTGACCAGGTACGGTGTGATGTCGTTGTCTGCGACGTGGGACGCAGAACCGAAGTCACAGAGCTTCAGAATGGTCTTTGACTCATTCACCTGGTAAAAACAGACGAACAGATTAGGAACATGAACAATTAGTTCAATTAGCTGGGATCCTGGTTAAATTCAGACCGGTTAAATCGTCTCAATTTCCATTTAATCAACACGGAGATAAGTCGCTAGGAAAATCCCTTGTTCTTCATTTGAGTTTAAGAGTATTTAAAATCCTACCAGGATATTGTCCGGCTTGATGTCAGCGTGGAGGATGTTGCATCGTTTGAGCAGCTTGAGCGCCAAGAAGAGCTGCTGGCTGTAGGATCGCACAGCCTTGATATGGAGCCCCACATCTTTGCCATATTTCTTCAGCACCTCTCGTAAATTCATACTATGGAACACAGAATTCAGCAGGTCGTTATCAAGCGGGAGCAGCACATTACTGAGAGGAAGGAGGTCGTGTTTCCTCTTTCAGTACCTGAGAGGCTCGAACACCAGACACAGATGCTGCTTGTGGTAGAAGTGTCTGAAAAGACGAAGGCAGTGGAACTTGTCGTCGGGATCTGCGTCGTTCAGCTTCTTGAGGAATTCTAACTCCTTCAAACCGGTCTTCTGCCTGTTGACGAAAAAACATCATACATGTTGTTCATCAATGCAAATCCAGTCAAAGAAAGAGCTGCATTTCTGACCACCTCCAGTTTGACATTCGTGTTCTTGGTTCACTCACATGAGCTCGTTGTTTCGTATGATCTTGACTGCCACCTCCTGGCCGCCCCTTGCAGTGTCCCTGGCCCGGATCACGTTGCTGAACACGCCCTGGCCCGTGTAACCGTACACGTCATAGCGCTTGTCCAGTGTTTCCCCAATGTTCACCCCTAAATAACAGAGGAAAGGGATAAAGTCAACTCAGAATAATCATTCTATTGAAAAGTCAGGACAGGAGACACGACTATGTTGTATTTGTACGTTGCCACAACATCAAACAAGCAATCATGGGTGTTTCCCCTCATTCAGAGTCGTAGAATTTGAGAGGCATCACTTACGGTAGTAACCCTCAGCATCCGTCCAGTTGTCCCTGAGGTTGGGGTTCTCCTTGAAGTCCTTCCCTACGCCTGCTGCTCTCATCCTGGCACTCTGCAGAAACAAAGATCAAGTCAGCGTTTCCTTTTATTTCTCTCTTCTAAACCTCAAGACCAGGCCAGTAAAATAGACGATAAAATGCAGAGGAACATGTTGTAATACTCACATCAAAGTCCGCAGCAAACATGTCGTCTGACTCTGTGAACATGTCGGGGGCTGAAGGCTTCTTTGGATTGGCTCCTGAAACAAAAGGACAACAGTAAAACACCACATGATGGCTTTCTCGTTGCTCACGCTGTTGTAAAACAGAATATCTGGAACATGTGTTTGATTCACATACTCTGCAGAGATCAAAACATGCTGCAGGTGCTGCAGAGACACCCAGGCTTTGGATTACAAGCCAGCAACTGAATGAACACATGACAGAAAGAAACAAAATTAAAATCCCTGCATCACACAACTCTGTGGTTCCTACACAAATCACACCACCTCATTTTTGTTGTTGTTTGTTTTCTACACTGGTATCTTTGGACCAGTTTGTATCAAAATCACTAAAGTGTCAGATTGTTCTGAACTGCAGGGAAGAACCAGTATTGCTGCACATTTATTGGTCAAGAAAATACTACCAGTCGATTTTCACGTTTGTAAACTTCTTCCGCCGCATCTGCTGAACTCGTGATGGAACTGGAGAAAACTTGATTGTAAGAGAATTGAAAAATTGCGATTCCAGTGCAAATATCAAAGAGGGATAATTTTTGTGACATTAGGCCTCAAGCCTGTACAAATATCACCATTACATGTGGACAGCTGCGGTTTAACTACAGAGCACACGTGTAATGGTGCGGTTCATTCAGTTGGCCTTGTACGCCAACACACGTGCCAATGCTGAGCAGGACATTTACCGTCTTTCTCCTGGGCGATGAGGTTGTGCTTGGCTTTGATGTTGGCCTCGAAGGTGTTAAGATTCTCGCGTTCATACTCCTTAACGTCCGCAGCGACTCGCTCCAGGATGTCGTCGGGCGAGGGCGAGCGGCTGCGTGTGCTGCTCTGGGGGCTGCTGGGCTCCGACATCATGTTGCTGTCTTCGTTCCCCACTTTGTATTTCTGTAAAATGTCGCAGACAAAGAGACGATAACATTGAAATACTTTACTGGATGGCATTTACCAAAGCGTTAGATCTGGTTCAGAATAATTGTGCACAGACCTGGACAATGGCCAGGCGCTGCTGGCGACGCTGTTCGATCAGAGCTTCTTCATCTACTTCTTCCCCGTCAAAGTCTTCCAGGCTGAAAACACAAAGTTTGTGCTGATACATTAATCCATCAAAGAATCTGATGTGAAAAACATTTGGCATGAACAAACTCAATCCACTTTTAGTGTGGTGGGAAGCAGCAGGAGAATAAAAGGGACAAATAAATAGATTCTTTTGTTATTTTCCTTCACATGTAAAACTCAAATATCTCCTTCTACTCACACTTCTTCCCCGGAGGACTCCTGGTCGACCTTCATGCCCTCTGACAGACTCCCCTTGAACTTGTCTTCATCTCTGCTGCGCCGCCTCCTTCGATCCCGATCGCGTGACATTGAGCGGCGGTACTGTCTGGGCCGACCATACCGGTCTCTGTCTCCAGCCCTGTGGGGACGAGACGTCAGGGAGAGATGGTTCATTATCTCATAGAAGTCACATTACAACTGGAAATCTGAATGAACCCGAATTTGAAGTAAAAAAAAACAGGACAGTAGCCTGACAGCATTATATAACAAACGTTAGATAAACTACATTGTGAAATGGGCCATCACCTGTATCCCAGTGGAGACCTGCTCCGTCGGCGAGGGGACGAGCGGGAGCGTCGTCGTGGTGACAGGGATCTTCGTCTCAGAGGTGAGCGACTCATCCTGCGGCGAGCGGCTGCTCGAGGGCTGTTCTCTCGTGACCTGTCCCGACCGGGCCCTACATCTGCCCGAATGCGTTTCCTGTACAAACATAAGAGACGTGGATCGATAGGATGAATTGGACATTCTACACTTAAACCAAACATTTGTGATGTAGATGAATTACAACAGACTTCCAATGAGAGCTTTCAAATACAGCATCTCGTTTTAATCTTCTATTTTTAATACTTAATTGATGTCTTTATTCAAATAGTTTTTTCACAAAACCCTGTATAACAACAAGCCAAACCAGCTCTGGGTCACCAACCTTAACGGTGACTCCTGCCTGTCAATGTCCCTCCTCCTGAGATCTGGTGAACGACTGCGGCCTCTCCTGGGTGGGGACCTTATTCTGGATGGAGAGTTGCTCTGTTTTGACGTCCTGTCCACGGCACTCGCGGCGGGTTGGCGGGCGTCTCTCTGGCGAGGGGAAGGACTGCGTTTCCTCGCGGGGCTCTGAGGTCCTCGCCTGTAAGGTGAGCGGTTCTCTTTCCCCGATGAAGCGTCCTTGGATGGAGACTTGGCCGGCCGCTTGTCCCGGTCGGCATCGGGACGACTCGGCCGCTCTCGTCCAGGTGACCTGGACCGTCGGGGTGGTCTTTCCGGGATTGATCTGTCTTCCCGCTGAGGAGAGGAACGTTTATCAGTGCGGCCGCCTTTCTCCTCTCCTCTCCATGTCGAGGGAGAGTTGGACTTCCTTCTCTCCTTGGACCTATCGGCGCTGTCTGAACACTTTCTGTCTTTAGACCTGCTTCTGCCACGGCCTCTGTCCTTTACCCCTGTGTCCTTGGTGCTTTTGGTCACCTTGTCCTGCTTGGACTCCTTAGCAGGCCTGTCCGCTGACTTACTGCGACGCTTGGCGCTGGACTTACTGCCCTCGGTTGAGTCCCGTCTCGATTTCCCACCTTTTCCTCCTCTGGGAGATATGGGTTTGCCTGAACTGCCCCTTTGACGCTGCTCTCCATTTCTTACCCTGGCTTCTCCGTCCTCCTCTGATCCAGAGTTATACCCCTGAAGGATCAAGCCCATGCCGGACTGAACCTTGCCCTCCATCAACTGGCTGTCAAGCTCAGCTTTGATCATCGCTCTCTGTTTCTCCAAATCCTCCAGCAAGGCTCTGTCGTCTAGACTGGGATTTCCAGAGGAGGGGGAGGATTCAACTTTTTTATGGCTGGAGGTGGCAGATAAGAGAACAGCAGCAGAGGGAGAGGCGCCCTCTTTGCGCTTGTGTTTCCTGTGTTTATGACGATGTCTGCGTTTGCGGTCCTTGTCCTCGTCAAAGGTATGTTTGTGCTTTTTGTGCTTGCTACGATGCTTGTGTTTTTTCCTCTTGTGTTTACCGCTGCTGCTGCTGTGATGTTTGGGCCCCTCCACTGTCTTCTCGCCATTGGTTTCTGCTTCTCCCTACGATGAGACAATATATCAGCTTGTCAGTTGATTCAGGTGTCAGATCATCACAGTATTCAACATTTCAGATGTTTTCTTCAGTTTCATGAGGTTGTACTCATCCAGATTGTATGTACAAAATAGTAGATCGCAGTATTATTGTAGATGAGGAAACAACAGAGTTAACAAGAACATTTTGAATTATGCAGTTTAACTTTTCAAAATTCCATCTGCGTGTTTTTGACTTAAAATTAAGAGTTTAAGTCACAATCATGACGTCAGCTGTTGTCCACCCTTACCTCTTCCCCCTCCTCTTCTTCTTCCTCTTCCTCAGACATCTCTCCACTGTCCTCATTCCCACTTTTTTCCTGGCTTTCCAGATCCGGCTTCCGGTTTGACAGGGGACAGTCTTCAATGTTGGTGCTGAAACAACAAGACACTTGAGTTAATTATAACCAATCAACCGTAATAAAAATAGATCAAACGTTGCTGAATTGAGAAAACGTCAGCAGTATTAATCTGTGTGATATGAACGTGATAGTTTTGGGGTGTTAAACATTTAGAGTTGTCAGCTCAGACTCTGGGGAACAGGGATGATCAGTCATCACTGGCAGCAGCAGCAGTGAATTACACTGATGTCTTTAGCTTGACGACACACTGAGGACATGAAGCCTGGAAGCAGCTTCATCCTTGTTGTCCCTCCTCATCACCAGTAACCATTAGCAACCAGGGCACCGGGGAGATTTGGTTGTAAGGGGAAACCACCATGTATCCAACAGAGTTAATGACAGAACAAATATCTGTGGATTTTAATGTCTACGCATGAAATCGCCTTTGCAACAGTGATTCTCCTTCACTATAAAATGATAAGGCAGACATCGTGCTAATGCTAAAATACAGTGAAACCAATCTGTTGTTAGCACTACACCCACGTTTAGAATGACCTGTAGATCCCCACAAGCACAACTCGCTAACGTTGAGTAAATAGTGGTTACGTAATGTGCTCGATTTGCCTAGAAACTGCAGAATCGTGCATTTCCAGATCAATGGCCAGTGACGTAAACGTGTTTATTAAAGGGTTAAAGTGAACCATGTGTCCGCAGGTGCACTTCCCTCGTCCCCCTTCCCCTCGGAGATCCACCGCCAACACGATCTCCACTCATTAGCTCGGGTGCTAACCGCTCCTAGCCAACTTGCAGCTAACAGGCTACCTCCTCTTGCTAGCCATGCTAACCCGAGTCCCAGGGTCGCAGCTTCGGCACCACACAGTTTGACCACGTGTGGCCCGACAGGTGGAACACGAAGGTAAACACACGACCCCCCCCCCCCCCCACTCACGGTTCGCGTGTACGTGCCCGCTGCGTGTTTAGCGGCACATGACGCGGTGTGAGCCACAGAGCGTTAGCAGGTTAGCTAGCAGCGTTAGCCGGTGGCTGGTGTGCAATTCAGGTAGCTCCGGTAACAACGTGAAGCTGCGGCTCAGCCGCCGCGTTCCCGGCCAACAAAACACTTCCTCCACACGCGAGGAGCGGACATTAGTTCGTGTCTCATTCTGACGGATGTTTCATCTTGAATAAAGTCACTTACACGTGTTCGTTGCCATTATTCATTCTGCTGGACGCGATGTCCATTTCTACGTCGGCCATTTTCCTCAGCTGAGGGGATCTCTTCTTTTCCCACTATTTTGAAAACAGACGTGCAGCGATTTGAAAACACAGATGCGCCCCCTGCCGGGCTGGAGGTGAACGGCAAGCCTTCAAAACTAGGTTTGTGTTTTGTCCACCAGGGGGCGCGCCTGTGTTCAGAATTTAATGTGTTCACATCAGCACGTGGGTTGATCACGGCGTCAATGAATGAAAGACAGATAAGTTTTGTATATATGAGAATAGTTTGCTCCCGAAGAGAAGAACACTGGTGAAACTGGTTCTGTTCGACAGCAGAAGTTTGGTTCCACTGGGGCTTGAACCCAGGACCTTCTGCGTGTAAAGCAGACGTGATGACCACTACACTATGAAACCACTGCGAGTACTTGGGTGATCATAGGCGTCTGGAGGTTATAACAGTGTCTTATTCAACATATGGAGTCTGTGAAAGTTGTACTTTGTGCTTTGGGGAAGTCCATTCATTCCCTTATACCATTCATTACCATTCATGCTTATATTCACACACAATTCTAAATGAAACTATCCCCAGATGGACTGTGGGAGGAACCAGTACCCAGAGAGAACCCCCACAGACCAGGGAAGAACATGTAAACTGGTTCTGATTCAGACCAGGAACCTTCAGGCTCCTTCATTTCTCTAAATAATCCAAATATAACTTTTCCATATTTCACATTCAACAGAACAGTTGAAGTTTTGTCTGGAACAAATTGTCATGGCTCATATTTATAGTATAATCTACTTTGTTGGGGCCATATTATGGTTTCTGCTTTAATTTGATTTTATGTTTATGTCGTACACATGCGACCACGTGCAATAATGTATTTTGAACACTGGGTGGAGCATTAGCAGAGGAAACGCACAGGTGATGCAGATCAAGTGTGTGTGTGTGTGTGTGCACGTGTGTGTGTCAGTGTTATGTTGTGTTAAGCTGAATTTACTTAGAACTATGGTCTGTTCTCTACCTGTGATAAGGTGAGTACAGTCTGTAAAGAAATGTGTCACCACACTCAAAGATATGCAGCACACTGGACATTGGTTTATTTTGTTTACCCAGAACATGGGTCCAGACAAGTTCTCCCCATTAACCCCTCAGAGGCTCAGATGTATTTGGTTGACATATTGTTTTCGTCGGATGACACAGTATGTTGATATGTTGAAATCTCATATTCTAAAGATAGAATTCACTGTGTCCCTCTGCTGAAATAACCATGACAAGGCAAGAAAAACAAAGTGTCTTGAGTTTTCCTTTGCTCTGCACAATAAGGTGTGTGAGTAACTTTTCCAATGTGATAGCTTCTTATTCCAATTGATACTCATCAGAGATGCTATGGTGCCCTCATGCAACAAACAAGTCCATTATCCTGATCCTTCTTAGAAAGAAAAAACACAAAATAAAGAGTAAAAACAGAGTAAGAATAGAAAATAACAAGTGAGCAGCAGCTTCTTAACGCAGCTCATCACTTCACATTCAAGGATGCCAAAGCAGTCAGGGGGAGGTCATTATCTGCACTTGACAGTTTTATACGAAGCAGTAAATCCTGGTATTGTGAAGCACCTGTGGTGGCTCCCTCACAACAGTGTGAAAGTAATGGAGGACGTGTATATATATATATATATATAACATCAGTAATTGGGACATCCTGGCAGATCGGGACGGCAGATCCGGCAGACGACAGTTCTGCAGGTGTTAACATCATCAGTCTGTGTTTTATTCGATAAAAAAATAACTTTAAAAAACTGATTCAGTTTCAGATTGTGGAATAAGTGATATAAATCTAAAAGTCTGATGGGACCCTGTGGTATAAATACACAGAGTACACAGACGGTCCAGGGGCTGTAACTTATGTTCTGGGTCCGCTGCTGTGCAGTGCATCTCAGATTTATACAGTAAAGTCACAAGCCAGAGGTCTCACCAGATTAAAGTGTCACTTGTGGAGATATTAGATCTTGCATTAGCTGAGACCCGTGTCGCAGAGTGCAGAGTAAATCACAGAGCTGTGCAGAGTGAATGTGTGAGACTCTCTGTGTGTCGTACACTTTATGATTTATAATGTTGTGGGACCGGTTTGCAAAACATTTAGCTCGGGCTCCAGCTCGACTCTGACGTTTGCATTTCCATTATTCAACCTTTTTTTACTGTATGAACTCAGCCGTCGCAAGTTAATACATCAGCTTCATGGATTTGAACATAGTTTAAATAAGTTCTGCAACTTGTAGAACTTAAAGCAGTTTGGTATTTTGGGAAACATTTTCCCGCTGAGAACAGCAGACGTTTTACTTTTTCTATATTATATCTGTGAGTTAATATTCTGCATGAAATTATAAATTGTGTTTTTATGATTGTGTTGTCATTATCGCCTGCTTTTAGTTTGAAATGGACCATTTTTACGGGTTTATTTCTTTCTTTGATGCTATAAAAAAAGATGGAAGGAAATGGAGACGCTTCATGATTGTTACCCATAGCTACGTTTCATTGTTGGGTGACCTCTAGTGGCTGTAGTAATTATGACATGAGCAAAGGGGGAAGACGTTAGGTGAAGATCCGATGTGAAGGTCACATGCTGCCATAGTCGAGCCAGTGCAGAACATGCTCCTATTGGTCCGAGAGACAATAAGATATACGGTTGTTGAGGTTCGTGTTGGTTCTTGCAGTAAAAACTGTGTTAACGTTACGTCTGGATCAACGTTGACAGAACTAACTGCACAGATTTCTAAATGCTCCGACCCTGCAGGTCCCAGTCATGACTGCTGGAGCTCTAACTTCCCCAGCGAGGGAGTAAAGTGATCAAACATTAAGTCTGCCTCGTCTCTCACAGCCTCCACTCTCCGAGCTTCAACGGAGACACAATAAGGACGAGGCCATAAAACATCCCGTCCAACAGATGCTCAGGAGAAGACAACCACAGTCCATTACAGAGCCCGTTAAAACCACTCACTAACCCACCGTCACCCCGGCCCCTGCACTGCTCGCTGGCTTTTGTCTGCTATGTACGAGGACAGAGTTATGGCTCCGGACGACTTCCACCGAGTGAAGCTGTGCCACGGCTCACAATGCTGCTCAATAAAAAAGAGAGAGAACGGCTGCTTCCATCAGCGCAGATGCTCTTTGTTCCCTGACAGATGTGCTCATCGTTATGTTTTTTTCTCAACAGCTTTGCTTTATGAGCCTCCGATGTTTGGTTTTGCCTCAAACATATGGACTTGTCAGTGGGGGAAACTGAGTAAGTGGGATGTGAGTAAAGTGACTTTGAATCTGCAGATGATTTCACTGTATTCATCGCAGAGGATTTGAATCCACAGCACGTCCATCGGTGCAGGTTCAGGGTGTGTCGGTGTCAGGGAGGGAGAGACAGATTAGAAGACAGGAGCTTCAAGGCCTAATCGTCCTCCTCGTAGCTGTAAAAGTTCATGTGGGTGATAATCAAGCCTCCAAATGTTAGTCTAGAAAACTGTGCTGTAGGTCCACCTCCCTGGCCTCTGCTGCCATGAGAATGGGTTTTAAGGGTGAGCGGGCAAAAGCCTATTTTTCCATTTGAAGTCGATTCTTTCGGAGGAGTTTCGCTGGAATGAGGCAGAATGTGCTGACTCCGTGAATGTGGTCAGACCACAGATTGAAGCCCTGCTCAAAACGTACAGATCCACTGATTAAGGGGGAGAAGGGGCTTTCCAATAACACTCTGCTGGTTTCTCCACGAACGACAAACATTCTTCACCCCTTTATGGTTTTAGAAATGTGCCGCATTCAGCATCAAGTAAATGGTCAAATCCCCCCCCCCCCAGTAGATTAATGCCTGACCATGAAGCAGGTGAGACCTCGATGGGTTTTCAGGCTAAGTACTGTGTAAAGACAAACACAAAGATTGTGTATTAATATCAGTATGTGCTCTGTTATTGTTGAAATCGTATTTAGACGTGTGAAGAACGGGTGAGACACAGTTTTCAAGAGCTGAGTCATTGGACAGCTCAAACCACACACCAGCTGAACCAGCTCGCTCTTTCTTCTGTATTTGTTTAGTATGTTCGTCTGTGTTTATTGTGACTGTTTGACCACTGAATGTGTTCTGTTCCTGCGCAGACAATAAACAGAAGGACTCATTCAACTTCCCTGCTTAACTACAGTGGAGACCAATCGGCATAGTTGGTTCTTCACCATTTCAAAACCATATTTAGCTTTGTCTGCTCTTGTCTGCTCTTGTCTTATTGGGATACGCTTATCCCACTCCCCTGAGGTCGGTGGTGTGGTACAAGTTTGGAGTTGACGTATAAATCCAAACTTGTACCGCACTCTCCTCCGTCTAGTATTGTCTGGGTTTTTTTAAGCGAGTAAAGACAAGCTGATCATTTTTTTCCAGGGCGACTCAGCTCTGCAGCTGACTCAGCATCACACACCTGGGCCACAACGTGACAGGACAACATTCAGCGTTGACCTGAGCAGCTCGACACGGCCGTGCATCACCGTCATTTACTCTCCGCTGTGTCATTTCTGCTGCTGCTGTGATGACAGGCGGCGTATTAACGGTCGGTATCTGAAGGAGCTCATTTGTAACTTGATTCCACTCCTGCTGTAAACAACCACAGGGATGAGTGATCCTGTAATTGTAAAATTTTGCATTGCTCCATAGCAGTTGTAATATTAATAGGATATTTAAAAGCACTGTCATTAAGTACAAGGGGGGGTTAAGTAACACAAAGCTGAATGCAGGAATTAATTAATTTAGCTACAACAAAACTGCAGTGATAGTCTGTTTGAAACATTCGTATTTTGTATTAAAGTAAGACTTAGTTCTTCTGTTACACCATAAGAAGAGGAGCATTCAGCCCATAGACGGTAGTGAAGCGGTATCTGTGGTTTGACAACGTGGAGCTTTGGAAGCAAACAGCAGCATCTTCTCTGCAGCTCTTGGCAACAAGGAGCCACGACTCAGCTGAATATAAAACTGTCAAACGTCAGAGGACATGCTCCTTGGACTGCTTCATGTGGTAAATTGGAACTTTATTTTTTTCCTGACTGGCTGCATTCCCTCGGTCGGAGCACTTGCTTTTGCCACAGCGAGACCGAAACACTCGCTGAGGCACAATTGCAGGAACGAAAAAGAGGCACGAAGGCCGAGTTTTAAATCGACCTGCGTCTCATAAAATGCAACATGGCCGTCAGAGCTCGATGACTGCATAGCACATATAGGCTACATGCATGTATGTGTGTGTGTGTGTGTGTGTGTACAGTAACATGATATCTCCTTCCCTGTATTGATATGAATTGCTTTTACCAGAACAGTCTCCCTATCCCACAGAGCAGTAGTTAATCATCCCACAGCTGAATCGTCATTACTTGGCCACGACTTCCTGTAAAGCTCTCGTACGCTGCTCTCTCCACTCAGGGAAACATTAGTGAGCTGCTGAACGGAGCCACGCACAGCAAGTCGGCTCCTTTTTCCAGTCACAGTGGTTCACGTTTGACTGAAATAGTGAATACGGGAGATATACGAGGAGGGAAACCACAAATCCTGCACAGGGCAAATTGATTTGAATGGATTTCAGTCTTTGGGACGTTCAGTGGCCTCTTCTCAGAATTTTGTCCTGTGGTTATTTCCCAACATCTCATTTCAAGATTAAGTGTGGCTCACTGGTTTTAAGACGTGGCCTAGAAATGCAAAGGAAAGGAAAATTCCAAAAAAGATATCTTCCTTGTGTTGCCCCCCTTTTTCTCCCAAACATAACTGAGCTCAATATGACATTTAGACTATTTTCTCATATCTTAAATTCAGCTCCTGAGAAACAGCCTTCGAATTGTCTATCTATCTATCTGTCTGTCTATCTATCTATCTATCTATATATCTATATATCTATCTATCTGTCTGTCTATATATCTATATATCTATCTATCTATCTGTCTGTCTGTCTATCTATCTATCTATCTATCTATCTATCTATCTATCTGTCTGTCTATCTATCTATCTATCTATCTGTCTGTCTGTCTATCTATCTATCTGTCTGTCTATCTATCTATCTATCTATCTGTCTGTCTGTCTATCTATCTGTCTGTCTATCTATCTATCTATCTATCTATCTGTCTGTCTGTCTATATATATATATATATATATCTATAGGGGGAAGTTTAGGAGAATCAAATTAAAATGTAGTAATCATCATACAAAAACATGATTTATTATTGATGTGGCAAATAAAACCCAATTGTCAGCATCATTTTCTTAAGACTGGGAAACAGCTGGAAGTAAAACTTTAGAAGATAAATCAAAAGGTTTTGTTTTTGCAGCCTTTTGCAGAATAACAGCCTGTTGTCAAAGAGGGAGGAAGGAGGGAGGAAGGAGGGAGGAGGAGGAAGCTGAGGCTGGAAGGAACAGCAACATCCAGACAGTGAGGAGTGACATGCTGAGGGTTTGAGAAGCTGCACTTTCTCTCACACGGACCCGTTTCCCTCTTAATGTCCTGGATGCAGACCGAGAAACAAAGTGTCCCACAGATCGCTGTATTTCTTCAGGGGCGTTATCTGAGTCTGAAGTGGGTTTTCTCTGCATGATGCCACGTTGAGATGACGCCTGTGATGACCTGAGCAGCCGCAGTGATCCTCCGGACTCTGCAGGGAGCGGACTCTGGACAAAACTTCTCTCGTCTCTTACTGCACTTTTCTCTGAATTCCTTCCTCGCCGGGTCCTGTCTCCGCTTCTCCGGGACCGTCCTCTCCCCCGGGCCGTCCCCATGCCGCCGGCCCGCCGCAGCGCGCTGGACTGACGGCCGCCCCGGAGGAATGGCATCGGCCGTGTTCGAAGGCACGTCGCTGGTCAACATGTTCGTCCGGGACTGCTGGGTCAACGGGATCCGCAGACTCATCATCAGCCAGCGGGGCGAGGAAGAGGAGTTCTTCGAGATCAGGACCGAGTGGTCGGACCGGAACATTTTATACTTGCACCGCAGTTACTCCGACCTGGGGCGGCTCTTTAAGAGACTGCTGGAGTCCTTCCCCGAGGACACGAGGGACCTGTCCAAGTGTCCACTCATAGAAGGTATGAAGACAAAGCAGCAAACTCACAAACGCACTCACTAAATAGCCATTTTAAATCATAACCAGGGGCGCAGCTACAACTTAGGGGGACCAGGAGGTACTGGGGGCCCCCCTCCCAGCCCCCCTTCAACTTTCAAATGTTTTCTCCGTGATGGCAACTTAGTTACAATAAAATGCTAAAGGGGTAGTTCACCCAAAAATGAAAATTCACTGATTATCTATGTCATCCAAGTGTCGGGAAGCCCCGCCATTGAAATGTTACTTGTAACGGCGTCATTTACTCCCCTGGCATAGTTGTAGTTTTACGTGGTATGAAATTAACATGATCAAAATTACCGTTGATTAGGTTTCTGTCAATCGACTGCTTCAGCTCATCGCTAAAATCATTGTTTACTTTGTTGCAACATAAATGCTGGAGATGTTCTGATACCAGCAGCGGAAATTCAACCAAAACTGCAGAATAATCTTGGCATCAGGCATCGGCGAGTACACAAATCTATGTACTGATCTAAAACCACGTCTTTGAAGAATTTTAGTTTCACCAAGATAAAACTGCAATTTTCTTAACCGCTCCGAAACAGCAGTTGTGCTGAGAAGAGATTTCCGGTTTAGTTTTAGCCTGAGTTAAAATGTCACTGATGGTCAGCGCTGGTATCGGATCAATACTCGAAAAGAATGTTATTAGAACATCTCTAAACTAAATCCCCCATTTGTTTGGACTCACTGGAGCGTTGTGGTTGTACTTCTGTCAGAAACAGTCATGGATTCTGCAGAGGAAAGATTTATCTCTGCCCACACAGGAAAACCCCTGCAATTATATTCCTGTTTACATCTTTCCTCAGATAGAACAACAACAGCTGCTGTTGTGTTTTTTTCTCCACTTCGCATTTTTGTGGATCACAGTCAGACCCTGTGATCACAACAGCTGTGTGGAGTAAAACTAAAAAAAACTTCTCTAAAATGCCCAACTGAGGGCATTTCCTCTCCAGATACTGTAGCTGTGGATGCAATTAGTACAATCGAATCATAATTAGAATTCTAAGTATTAAAATGATTTGACTGATGGTGATTACTGAGGCCGAAGGAAAGAAGGAAAACACAGTCAACAGGATTTTAGGGCCGATCTAATCAATGAGGTTTTAGGGCTAAAACAGCTTCAGAACCTGGATTTGTTTGCTTTTGTTTGGACAGTTTAATAATTAACAAAGTCCACGTTGGGATGTTACATTAGGAGACAGATCACATGACCAACCTGCTGACAGCATGTTTCTAAACCGTGTCAATATTTAGGACCTTCGAGTCTGAGGGATCTGTAACATCCGATTTTATAGGTCAACTCTTTCATGGGGAAATGCAAAAACGACCAACTCTGATTTCCTTGTGGAAATTCACTCTCTGCATCATTGTGCTCAGGAGCAGTGGAGGTTACTGGGCTGTTTGGGCTCGTTGAGGGAAAAACCCAGTTCTGAGGCCAGTGCATTGATCGAATGCCACAGCAGGAACATTCATGATGACTAACGCAGGTGCTCAGTGTGTGAGGGACGCAAACATATTTAACATACTTTTCATAGACAGGACCAGGGCTCTGACATATACTGTAAACCCAGCTGTGAGGTGACAGTGCTTTGTTTTGCCCCGGAGTTCGATTTGAAACGTGAACATTTAAGATTGCAGTGCTACGTTTCACTAACAAATGAATATGTATCTTCTTTTTTCCTTTTTAGATCTGAAACTGAAGAATTCATTTAGGTTTATTTTTAGGTTAAGATTCCTGATTATTTTATTTTGAGAACATTTTACCGTATCATCCATGACTGAAGTAAACAAGTTCAGAAGCAGTTTGAAGCAGAGCTTTGTATCTTGCCGTAGGTGGAACCTTTGGCCCTGACAGTTTGGATCTGGCCCTGTGGTTCCCTGAGTTTGCCAGTAGCTTTGGCTGAGCTTCCTCTATGTGCATGATCTCCCCACTCAGTCTCTTTGGCACTTCCCCTTGTCGTCTCTACGCACTGAGCCTATATGCATGTTTTGGAAACATCTCTTTAGTGGTGACTGGAAAGCTTTGCTTCCTGTCCAGACACTTGACAGGTCTGTTGACAGCTCGCTGCCTCGTCGCTGCCAGTACAGTGTGCAGTGCATTTTGGGAAGAGATATCAGATCTCGTGATTCACTTCACTTCTTTCTTGACTGTGTCTCTCGCTCGTCGAGTCCTTGTTACACCTGAAATATAGATGGAGCTGTGATATCGGTGCTGAGACAGACGTCAGTGTTACTTTAGTGACTCGAGCCAGTTTGACAGTTGCATTGATTTAAACAAGGTTAATAACATTCCCCTAGTGGCATTTCCTTAACTCCTACCTCTGCTCAATATTTAATTTGCATCCCTTCTAATTGCCGCTCAGATTGAAAGTCCTGAGACGAAACGTAGCTCCGGCCTCTCTCAGTCCACTCTGCTCCGGTCTCCGGCTCATGTTTTCCTGTTTCTCCGCTGCACCCGGGCAACAGGGACGGCGTGCAGAGCTTCAGACTTACGTCATGCTGAGGGGGGCGGGGGGGCTGACAGAACTTCCCATATTTAGTCGCTCTGGTCTGCGAAGGCCTCGTAACACTTACCGTCCATGTGACCTCAGAGTGAACACAGACGGGAAGAGACTGCTCACAGTCAATGTAGATACTGTGTCTGAAATCACTCACCTTATTATTCACTGCTGCATTTATGCAGTTTATTAATCACCATATTACTAGTTTAGATGTCTGTTGAGGAGAAGCATTAAAAGGGTTGATTCTAATCTTGATCATTTCTTTAGCTGTTTCTTTAGCAATTGTACACATGATTTTATTGTTCTCATCATAGAATTAGTCTAATAAACTAAATTAATTAATTTTCATGAAGCTTCTAACGGGTTCTTCTCTGGCCGGTCGTTTTTTTGGGCTGAATCCTGCAAAGAAATATATATATTTATGTTTTGGTATATTGGTTATGTAATTAAAGAAAACGTCATTAAGGAAATATACTGCACTGAGAGATAAATAAAGTGCAGTAGGTTGATATTGACGTCGTACACACTGACTGATGCTGGTGCTTGTAAACACAGTTCACAGAGGTTTCTTGTCCTCTGCTTGTTAACTGAGGCTCCCAGAAATAACCCAGTGACTAAACTGTGGTGAGTTAGTGGTGAGATGATGAACCCTTGTGCTGCCCACATGTGCTCATCAGACGTTACATGTGAAATAGCTGTGTTATTCAGCTAATACAGGAAATAGAGGGGCTTGTCATCACGGCATCTGTGTAATTATTGTTAGATTTAACCGGCTTGTTGCATTAGGTTCAGACAATTTAACCGATAACGGATAACCGAGTGACGGCTATAAGGAAATAACAAAGATTACAGATAAGTCGTAGTCTCTGGAGGATGATTCTCTGTGAAACCAAACAAATGAATAATCACAGAGAGAGGACAAACATTTTTATTGATTTATTATTTATAACACACGTTGCAGGAAATAGACTCTTTCGCAGGAAAATGGAGGAAGTAGAGACTGGGGAGAAAAACATGGTTAGTTTTTAATGTCAGTTTCTATAAAGACGTTTTCCAGAGAACCACCTTGTCATTATAACAAACACAACAAATTAGAGATACACACAGATGACTTTGATGGGCAATGGCCTGTTTGTATTTTGGTGATTCACTATGTGCCACATAGGTGCAGTTGGAGCGTCACTGTTAAACCACTGCAGCACCGACTCCACACAAAAGTCACACAAAGTCACCAGTGCACACACAGATGAGTTCCGGGCTATTTCCACAACTAATTAGTGAACTCGTGTAAATCTCACATCTCTTTCATTCCAGGTTCTCAGCATCTTTCCTCCACGATGGCTTGAATATAAGAAAAACCTTTCAGCTGATTAAAACACTTTGCATCTGTGTGATGGCAACGCCTACGTGTTGAGTATGCAGCCTCTAATTGGAAATGTGTGTGTTGAGAAACTGTGACAGCACAAACCATATCTACAGTGGTTAATGCGATTAAATCTTGTGCAACCTACGCTGAGCTATTGCAAAAATAACGACTCGTACTTCCCCTTTGCTTGCTGGTATATTTGTCATTTTCAGACGTGCAACGTAAAAGTAAACAGAAGTAATACAGCTACGTCCACAGAGACACATTTTCAAAACCAAATCTTTTCTGATTTTATTTTATTTCTCTACAGTCGTATTTACTTACACTTGCAAAATTAGAGTCTGGATAATTTTATTACGAATATAGATCGTTACCAGCTCCAGTTTGTTTAAGTAGGTTCAGGCGAGGTGGGAGTGTCACTGGGTTCCCAGTGATGATGTAACTGCCCGATCACTCCTCACATCCCCCCCCCCATCCCGTATGATGTCATCAGCCTGGGCCATTATTAATGGATGAGCTTGTGACTGTGCATACTGCTGCTGCTGCTTTCGGCTCTTACTCAGTGCTTCCGTGCAACAGTGTGGGACTGCGTTTCGTACATTAGGCAGATCCTTGTCAGTGCTGCGTCAGTCATCATCGTTATTGTTCCTCCTCACCACATCCCTTTGTCAGTGTAAATGATGCCCTGCCAGCTGCCTTCCACTGGAAGTACAGATTCTTCACTTCCACCACCTCCTCATTACATTCCTAGCTTGATGCCGGATTAACGTGTTGTGAGCACAGACACTGTTATTACATTCCTCTGCAGATTGACAGTATCACTTATCTCCGAGCTCTGTGTTCTTATCCAGCAGACAATGATACGTCTATTTTACCTCCCTGTACTTGGGGTAAATATCAGGGTGCATTGTTAATAAAAAGGTTACTGGATAAAACACACTACCACGTTTTCTCCTGCATTCACAAACCTGTCTGTCCTTGTGTGTCCTGACCTATGGACGGATAATAGTCTGATGGCAGTAAAGGTCAGAGCAGCTGCCCTTTCTTTATCAAACTTTCATATTGGATTTCAATGTTGCTCGGAGGTCACACCATAAAAATAAACACATTTCAGGGTTTCGTAGTCCAAAATATTTTCTTACCATTACACGTGTGACACGATAACATCGCAACCTGAATATTCTAAGCTTCACAAAGATGACATTAATTGCTGGGGTGTTAAAACATAATTCGACACTCGTCCAAACAAAACACTGTACTGTGTTTTTTGGTTTGTTTCAGGGCTGGTAAAGATCAAGGAGGCAAATGACATTGAAGAGAAGCTGAATGAGGTGGAAGGATTACTGAAGAACGCCATCAACATGCCATGCAAGGTGGGTCATTCCACTGTTACCTTCAAATAACAATTATATCTGTGCTTTATCAGCTTGTGTGCATTAACGATTGACAAATCCCCTATCCGCAGTATTCCAGGTCAGAGGTGATGTTGACGTTCTTCGAGCGGTCACCACTGGACCAAGTGCTGAGGAATGACAAGGTCCACAGAATCCAGCCGTGCTTTCAGAGTCCGATCAAGATATCAGGTATGCGTCTCGTATCCGAGAGCTGGGAGACGTTAGGGATCATCATGACATGATGTCGCCTTAATGTCATAACGACTTAACGGGTGATGTAATGCTGCACTTTCAGAAATCATGCGGTCGAATGGTTTCTGTCTGGCCAACACGGAAACCATCGTATTTGATCACAGTATCCCCGAGGAGAAGGAGAGGCCTTCGTCCACAGACTCCGTGGAGCATACGTACGTATTAAGATCACTCCCCAACACTTGATATTTATAAAAAAACAAATCATGATATGAGCCACACACAGGAGGGTTAAACTATTTGCAGCATAACATAAATTCCTTGCTTGTCTTCCACATGTGTAAGGATTTCCTTGACTTCTCCTGAGTGTACAGTAAGTGCTTTGTTGAGTGGAGAAGCCCTTGAATGTGAAACAACCCCAGGACCATCCCCCCCCCCCCTTAATGCAGCACAGGAAGTGTGTCTGTGCACCATTTCCTTCCCTGGGTGTGTGTAGGAAATAAATGAGGAACACATTCCTCCTGGTGATTGTCACAAAACAACATTTTGCATCACTCTTAAATAGCTGAAATGGTTTTGCAGCGCTCCGTTTAAAAAAAACAGAGGACATGCAGAGTTTCCACAGGGTTTTAGCTCAAAGGGATTAAACTCTTCTGATTCCTAGGTCAGACTCCATGCTGTCCTTGGAGTCATGTGTCTGTCGTTGTGTTGCCAGGTACGAGGACGGAACAGAGTTTTTGCCAATGGAATCAGACTGTGTGTGATGAGGAATCGGAAGCGTATGTCACCAACCTCTCCTACTACCATCTGGTCCCATTCGAGACTGACATCCTGGAATGAGGATTTTACAGACAACAGACAATGGACGGTTGATGTTGACATTGAGGAATTCATACTCTTAAATGGATCCAAGCTATGCAGCGCTGCACATAGCTGCTCCAGTTAATGCTGCTTCAAGTTCTATCGCCCATTTCGGAGTCGGGCAGGTGCCCAACATGCACCGAGACATTGAGATAATGTGATGTCACCAGTGTGCCTCAGTCCACAGCCTTACCTGAGTGTTAAACCAGATCAAAATAAGATGGAGATACAAGTCTTCAGACGATGGAAGGCGTTCATCAGTGTGATGGAACCTGTGGAGGCCAAAGTTGATGTCCTCAGGTCCCATGACCACTTTAAAAGAACTGAATTTTTATGCACCAGTGACCACAAGGGCGAAGAACTCCACATCAAATTGACCTTATCGGACCATCGACTGTTACTTTTCTGAATTTACCAGCTCTCCTCCTGTTTCTACATCTTCCATAATCGGATATAGTATTTGCGAGGAGATCTGCAAAGCATCTGCCTCCTCTCCTACAAACTGCTTTGCACAGTGTTACCACTCTGCCGTTTGATTTGCTGTGGGAAGACAGGAAGCTGTCATGAAGCTCTGTGTGTCATCTTTGTTTATGGTTCCACCAGCATTTAGGAAGTTCTTTTTAATGCACCAGCTTAAAACTGTTTTTCTTTTGTTGCCGTAATATGCAGTAGATTGTTTGACATGAGTTTCCCTAGATCCAGGTGAAACAAGGCAAAAATAGCTACCTCTAAGCTCAATAGATAGAATTTATGGCAAGTTAGCCATCTAGATTTAAGATAAAACATAATTTTAATGACTTAAATCTGCAAAAATTAAATGTGTTGCTTAAACTATAGATTTTTCAGGATTCTTCGAGGACATTTGGTAAGAGGACACAATAACTGTGGTGCTTGAGTTCAGACATAGGCGGATACAGTGAGACCACCCTAAGATGGACACCAGCATGACGGCCGAGATGGGTCTGACATGGGGAGAAGGCCCAACAGGAAGACCAGGACAGACCCAGATGGAAGCAGATCTTCTTCTGCCCCTCAAGGGACGACGAGGACATAATAATGATAATAATAATAATAATAAATAATAGTTTTTTCATAGCTGTATTTCCTTGCCTCTGTTTCACTCGGTTCTTTGGTTACTGTCAAGTTAAAGAACATGAAATAAATATGAAGTGCCATTATTATTTTCTTACAACACACTCTTTCCAAAGTGAGAACTTAATTCTGCCTTTTTTTTTTGACGTAGGCGAGAGTTTTTAGAGACGTTTTCTCAGAATAATAAAATAGAATGAAATATGTGTTCACAGTGTCGCATGTAACGTGGCTTATTTAGTTGTTTATAGTATATTTTCATGTATCGGAGAATGTGTGTTGCCTTTAGGTGGACAACTGAATCATCTCTGTTGCCGTCTGGGGAAATGGGGCAAAGAGCGCTTTGTTTTATGGGTCAGTTGAGGTCGTATGTGACCCGCTCTGCAGGATGACGTGAGTGGGTTCCAGCAGACATCTGACTGTGGGAGTCTGCAGCTCGTTCTGCGAGCGGGGAACAAGTCCTCCCTTTTTCTAAAGACAAACAACCTTGCTGTACTTTCTATAGGAAAAGAGACTTGATTAAAATTCACGCCTTTTCTGTGTTTTCACTTGTGTAACTGAAACTGTGGAGCCCGGCGGAGCATCACAGGGGATTTGAATGCAGCTGAAATGTACAAATTACATTTTTTGTGTCGTGTAAAGTGGATGGAAGCCCATCGACATTCATTGTGTTGTCGGTGCAGAAGTCATTGTGGCCGTACAATACGGGCTCACAGCTTGAGTCCAGTTTTCCACCCTTCTAAACACAAAGGCATTCAACCCTCACACTCTTGGCACGCAGGACACACAGGACTGTCCTCGGCGTGAGTCTATTTTGTAACACAGTCATGATCACGACCCGCCCCGTGAGAAAGTCCAGCTCTTTCTCAGGGTGTGAAACTGTTTCATGCTCTTTTTTTTTTTTAAAGAAGAACGCCTTCTTGAATTGATAGATATTCTTTAAAAAAAATAAAGGTTTCATCTTACACAAAGTATTGATTAAGATGATTCAGTAACAAGAAACTGGATTTGTTTAGATTTTCATAGCAGTTTCTCTGCTGATTGATGTTTCCTATGAAGATCAGAGAGTATTAACACTCCTCCCTCTGCAGTCAGTGTAATATGAATCTTCTGCCACAGTTTCCATGAAGTTATGATAACATGGTACTCAGCTGACAGGAATGAGGACCAGGATGCTCCGGTCTCAGCAGTTTTAATGAATATTTTTTAAACATTATTTCTAAACTCCAGCCACACTCTGTGAAGCCACCGTTCTGTGTCTTATGTTTTAGTGTTGACGATGTTTCAAAAAGACTGATTGAAGATAATGTTTATTATAAGATGAAGTAGCCACTTGTTAATAACTAAATAACAAATGAATATGTTTTCAATAAATTGTGAAAAGCATGATGGGAGTTTGCATTTTATGAAACTTGTATTTCTCTTGATTTCAAAGGGAAATATTTCATATTATAATATATACATCGTATTTACAGTACAGTGATAAGATACAGATACAACTATTAAACGAGAAGTACAACAGCCTCTTGACAACATTTTAAATATTTTGCAGTCATTTTCTACATCGAGTGATTCAAGAATATGCACCATATAAGCACACTAGCGTACAAGTATTGTCCCTGTTAGTTCTGAAGGTAAAACTTTTCAATTTGTCAACAAGCAGTGGAGGGTTTGGCCTGTAGGTTAAATTCATTGATTGTAGAGTGCCCCCTGGTGGTGAGTAACTGTAGTCACCGTTAGGATCACTATATTATTTCATTCAGTTAAATACAGCTTATTGTTTGACAAATAAACATGATTAGAAATGTAAAAAAATCACAATTATTACTTATTTAGGCTCACTTATATGTCCATCACCTAACTGTGTGGTAATCTATGTGGTATACAGTTTTGTGTCTAAAAACAAATCACTTATTTTATTATATGATCAAAGTTAACTTAATTGTCAATTCTGCCATATGTGCAGGACATGAAACGCTGTTTCTGTCTGAGCTCAGGTTTAAACATATAAATAGACAGAACATTTAAGTACACAGCATAAAACATAGTACACAGTACAACATAGTATGCTGTCATAAGGCATAGGATGAAGGTACTTTCCCAAAATACTTCATGGGAAGTAATGTAATGTAGTAAATAGCAGTTGTTGTAGTATGATAGAAGTATTTACAGTAACAAAAGTGAAAGTACCACAAACAGGTGCTTGTTTGCATCGAAAAGATTCAGTAAGAGTTCTTCTCATTTACCAATTAAATGGATGAAACAAACAAATATACATATTTTCACATCAATGTTTACATCAATAAAATGAAATAAAACAATAGAATAAATCTAGTATTAATCCCAATCCACGTTAATTCACTTTGCTGCGTGTATTTTAAAGGAATAAACCTAATTTCTCTCATGGATTTAAAACTCGTGCAGCTGCTCGGTGGGCGCTGGAGGCTGCGTGACCCCCCCCCCACCACCACCACCACCCACCCCCTCTTCGCGCATGCGCAGCCACAGCACTTCCTGCTCTGTGTTTGCAGACGGAGCGATGGCAGCGGGGAGACTTTCTCTGGCGTGTGGAGGTACGTTCACTTTCCTCTTCTCCTCCTCCGTCTTTATCTCCGAGCCCCGCGGGTTGTTGTTGTTGCTCGCTTGTGTTGAAACGTCCATTAAAGGCTGCTGCTGGTAGAAAGTGTGCGGGAGGTGGAGGAGGGAGCAGCGGCGGCCACGGGCTCCGTCAGTTAGCCCGGGGACCTCGCAGCGTTTTAGCCGGTGATGCTCCCCGGTCATGAGGCGTCAGGCTCCGGGGGAGGAAACACCCCCCTCCCCCCGAAACAAATCAAAATGTCTTGTTCACATCCCGGAGCTCAGAGTGTTTTCTCCCTCTTCCTGTTTCCGTGTCTCCTCTTCACGTCACAGTCGCTGCGGCCCTGCTCTGCTCTGCGGTGCTGGCGTTCGTGGAGGATCTGGATGATACGTAAGTGACGTATTCTTCAATGTAGCTGCACCAGTTTTTAAGCTTCCTGCAGAATGATGATGAAGATGATGATGAAGATTTAAATCCAGTGGTTTTACTACAGGAAAGAGCCACACGTGTTTTTATAAATGCAAAATACCATGTGATGGAAGTTACATGATGGGATATCGTGGCACTTTGGAAGCAAAGGACCAAGAAGCAACTTGTATTCTAGAAAGAACATGTCCCTTTTATTTATCATAAAAGATGGAGGTTGAGACATGGACCTTCCTGATCCAGTCATGGTGGATCATCATCATGGTTGCAGCTGGCCGTGGACTATGATTACAACAAGACACTAACACGTCTACATCCTCCACCATTACTGACAATTCATTTGTCATTGCTGCTCCCTTCGTCTCTATCAGACATTTACTTCTGTACAAACACTTTAAACATCGTCACATTTTTCCGTAATGCTACAAACTGCTTCTTCCAATCAACATATTGTAAATACTGTCATTTTGTCCATGTGTCCAGTTACACGTGGCATCTACTGCATGTCTGTCCGTCCTACGTTGTTTTATTCCCCTGTTAATCGTTTTTGTTGGTAGTTTTTTTCTTACTCTTGTTGAGGGTGAAGAACAAAGGGACAGTTCACCCCAGAAATCAAAATTCACTCATTATCTACGATTTAACTACAGAAAATGTAGGTAAAGTGCCTCCGTACTGCTCCTGTGGTGTCATCCAAGTGTCCACAAGCCCCGACATTAAATGATATATTCAATGGCAGTGTGGAGGCATTTTGTGTTTTTTATTTCTGTTGCATTGAGATTAATGTAGTGCAATGAAATGTACATTGTGCCCGACAGAACTTTAATGTCCTAGCAGCACAAAGAAGCCAAAACGTGTACATTTTCTGACTTGTACTGCAGTATTTGAGTAAATGTACGACTGTAAAAAGAAGGAGTGGGTAGTTTGGATTTCAGCTCAGGTTTCCCAAAGCACTGTGGCCTTTAATTAGATATCTGTTGTGGGAAGTCTCTGAAGGCTACGTCTCTTGTGTATATTTCTGTTTGTGGGAACTTCTGATTTGTATCCACTAATGAGCTGAACCTATTTTTATAATCAAATAATCCTTTTAGTCCTTTAAGTTCGTAAACCTTACGCATGCAGAATGATCGATGTCCAGTTTGACACTAGAAGGAGATTCTCTGAGCTTTTGGAATAAAAAGTCTGAGAATCTAAACTCTTTTGTTATCTGTCCTAAAACATGATTCAGGGGGATTTTTCAGCAATCATTCTAAAAACATTGTCACCATGGACTCAGAACAAATGGAATTGACACTGTTTTCTGTAATTCCTGACACTTTATTGACAAAATAATTAATTGATTCAATAACGAGCAGAATAAGCGATAATCGTGTTTTACAGGCACAAAGCGGAAACGGTAATTGCGACATAATTATTTTTTGCAGTAGCAGGCATCTGTATAAATCACACGATTTAACTTTGTCTAGTAAAAGATCAAAACGGTCATTTAATCCTTTTTTTTTTTTTTTCTTTCAACAGATTTAAAGAGACTAGAGTGAACGACATCTGGCTGGTCGATGTAAGTCGGGGACACACACACACGCACACACACACACACACACACACACACACCCTCCCTCTCCCTCAAACTCACAGACAGGGGAACAAAATCCCGTCTGGGTCTATTCAGCTGTGCTTTACTTCATGCCCAGTGCACCACTGTCCAGATCATCCCTTGCGGAAATGGCAGCAGTCGGGCCGGGATGTAGGAAGGCGGGGGCGGCGGAGGGTGTGCAGACTGCGCTCTGTGTTTGTGAGTAGTGGATGAGAAGTCATGCATGCCGGGCAAAGCCAGGGGGCTCGGGCGGGTTTATAACAGAGTGATGTCTGGGCCCTTATTTGCAAATCTATGGCTGAATCCACTGCGAGAGGAATTCAGAATCGAATCCTGCACCGAGCAGGTTTTGCTTTATATCGCCACTTATGAGTAACTTCACAACTTCAGATGTTTAAAGCTCAAATATATATTTTTAAACATTCCTCTTGGTAACACTGATGAATCATGGGGAATATGAATGGGGTAATTTTCCATTCTCATCAGCAAACTCTGCAGCTGTTTTGTAGGATTGTGCGATTTAAAATGTTGTACACGACCTAAAGAGTGTTTTCTTCTCCTGCTCTGTTTCAGTTCTATGCACCGTGGTGTGGTTACTGTAAAAAACTAGAGCCAGTATGGCACGACGTGGGAATGGAGCTGAAAACCTCTGGGTCGCCGGTGCACGTGGGAAAGATGGATGCCACTGCATACTCTGGTTAGTAAACAATAAGGCAGTTTAAAGTTGTTTACGATGACCTGTATGTGAAGGCCTAGTGCTGGTACAAATATAATAATCATGCATTGATTGACCTTAGTTATATTCCACTGTGCTTTTAAAGGAATAGCTCAATGTTTCAGCTAATCTAAGTAGTTACTCGCTCCAGCTTAATATTTTCTGCAGTGACATGAGAACCCATCAATTAGAAAGACACACTAAGAAGTATCATGAGGATAATGTGAAACCTTTTGAAGAGGGAAATGTTTGTCACTTTTCCTTCGGGGTGATGTATTTCTTGTGTACGTTGCAGGGATGGCGTCAGAGTTCGGTGTCCGTGGTTACCCCACGATAAAACTGTAAGTGTCACCTTTTTAAAGTTTGGTATAAATGATTTCTCTCAGTCTACTTTGTTTGAAGTGGAATTTGTGCAACTCATAAATCGGTAATTAGTTTGACTGTTTTTAATAATATATATATTTTTTTACACTATTTGTTTCAGTCTTGTCACATGATGAACTTATCTCTGTGAAGTTAAATGTCATTAATTATAACACTAATGATAAAACATTATTTATATGGTGCTTTTAAGGAAGCACAAAGACACTGTACATAGGTTAAAAACAAAGCAAATATAAGCAATTAACTAGAAATCTAAAATACACATCGCATCCTACTCATCAAATCGCACAATAGAAGCAGTTCTGAATTATGAGGTTGTAAGTTTTTATTTAGGCTTTGTAATACATCACATTCTATTGTATTGTGTTTTACTGCAGCTCTTACTCTGCTCGTATCCCCTCAAGTGTCTTTACTTAACTCTGTATTGTGTTATTATGGAGATCCGTCTCCCCTCTGCTGTATTGTTTCCCCCGAGGTTCGTCCTGTTGAGATGCTCCTCATGGACTTGATTCAGGAGGGATGAAGGTGTTGTTGCTGTTTCCTGAAGTCGTACCCGAGTGACTCACTGTGTTTGAACCTCCTGAACTTTAATTTTATAGGCTCTGTCACTCTGAGATGCTGTAATCGATGCATGTCTTTGGCAATAAACTTAAAATATCAGCTTAAGCAAATTAAATCTACATTCGCCCGATGCTCAGGTTTGACTTTTCACAGTCGTGTCTCACCTTAATTTATCTTGTGATTCATGGATCATCAATTGAAGTCTGTGTGATTTCTTTCTCCAACTGTGAACTCTCTCTGTTAATACTCCTCCTGTAATTTATTACAAATTGTTTCTTGAGGTGCGAGTGACGTTGCGTCTTGTGAAATGAATGAATTTAGGTGGATGCCAGCTGCTCGGCAGCGAAGCTCATGTTGACTTGAGAGAAATTATCATTTCACTCGACACATACAGAGTTTCCTCCATATATCTGAGGCAGAATCATTTGTCTTCACGCTGCCCCCCCCCCGTTTGGTTTCATCATGTTCATTTGGGAAACTGCCACAGGATCACGGCAGGGTTCATAACATTAACCCAAGCAAGTGATGAAACATCCATCGGAGAGAGAGCGAGATGCCTCCCCCGGTGAGAGAGGGGGACTTGATTTAGAGTTCGGTTTCCCCCTGAGTTCATAAACCCTGTGGGCTGATGCAACCTTAGAAACCTTAATGCATTCTGCTGGATCTCATTTAGAGAAAGTCGTTTAGTGTTTCTGTTTTTTTTTAAAAATTTATTTATTTTTATTCATTTGAGCTGTAACTATTTAGATGAAGTTGAAAACAACCTTTTCTTTATGGATTTGCTGTTTCAACAGAACGCCTTGTAACAGAGACAGACACATTATTGATTCATCTGTCAATGACATTTGTTATCTACAAATGTAGAGATGACCGATAAAGGTGTTTTGGGTGTTATACAGCATAACATTGTTTATTTGTTAAAATAAGTTTTCATATTGGCAGAACAGAAACACCAGCACCAATATGTCTGAAAGGCCAACTGACGTATTGATCGATGTCTGCTAACAGGTTTTGTGTCATATTTTGGATATTCAGTTTACAATAATAAATCCAGAGGCCACTTAAATAAACTTGAAGAAGTCTCAATTTCTGCTGCAGCGTGCAGATCGAATTAATCCTCAGACCCAACCTGCCTGATGCCTTTTCAGGCTGCTGTTGGTGTGACGGTGTAGCGGAACATTTCCTGAGCTTGCCCAAGGCCTCTTAATACCGGCTGAACACGGTTTAAATGCCACAGCCCATGAGACCGCATCTGTAGAGCACCTTTGGGATGTGGAGGAACCGGAAATTCACCGCATGAATGTGCAGCTGACAAATGCGCGAGAGTCTCCAAGGAATGAGTCCAGCACCTCGTTAAATCCAAGCTACGAATAATTCAGGTTGTTCTGGTGGAAATGGGATCCTACCCAGAGTCAGGAACTAGGAAAGTGGCCACTTGGTTGCATATAAATCAGTAAATGTTCGTCTTTGAGAAGCAGGAAAGTGTTTGCCTGATTAATTGATAAATCAAACTTTGAATCCGTCATCAATCTGCTGGTAATAGCTGCAGAGAAAAGTAAATGGTACCGAATGATTTTACAGTGAAATCATCAGCCTCTCACTCATGTTTTCATCCCGTCTCAGGTTAAAGGGCGATCTCGCCTACAACTACAAGGGACCAAGGACAAAAGATGATATTGTGGAGTTTGCGAACAGGGTGTCAGGGTAAGTCACACTTCAGTTCAGTCACCACTGCAAACAGAAAGGACACGACACTGCCAAATTAGTGGAACTTCCCCTATTTCCCAGGAAGACGCTCTTTTGAGACACATGCAAGTGAGCTGTATTGATGCCGGCCATATTTGTTTCATAGCTCAGTGGATTTCTGCCTCTGATGCTCCAGTTTAAGCCACTGTATCAACTGAGCCCGACAGATTTCCTCCTCCTTGAGGGAAATCAAGCTCGATCCGTGACAGAGGGGTTGATCAAAAGCTTGGCTCTGATTTCCCAGTCCAGGGATGCAAGGTTGTGGAATCCCCCACTGGGGGGCGCCAGCAGCACGCAAATGGACTTCACACACTAGTTATGACATTACTGTACATCTTGTGTGCTGTCTTTCCTTTTAATTTGAAAAGTAATTTAAGATAAGCTAATCTATGTGGATTTTATTCCTCCAGACCGGCCGTCCGAGCACTTCCCAGCAAGCAGATGTTTGAGCACATGATGAAACGACATGATGTGCTCTTCCTGTACGTCGGCGGCGAGTCCCCCCTCAAAGTGAGCAGCATTTACACCAGGCAGACATATTTCATTATGGCTCTTTTATCCTAAGCACCCTGTGTCTTCAGAGCACCCTCACTTTTAAATCTGTGTATTGATTGAGTGATAAAAGCGCGGCTCTTGAAACATATTTTAAAAGAAAGAGTGTCTCACGCCTCGCAGTGACTCGGATTTTACAACTGTTGCGACACTGATTTATTGGAAGTCGTTGTGTAAATGCTGAACGACCTGTTTGCCCTTGCAGGAGAAGTACAACGATGTCGCCTCTGAGCTCATTGTCTTTACTTATTTCTTCTCCGCCTCAGAGGAAGTCTTGCCTGAGGTAAAACTGTCTCCTTTTGAAAAGATGTTGAAGTTATTTGTGGAGATTTGCACTATTTCTGTCATCATATTTACTGTTCAATCAAATTATATCATACAAGTGAAAACACATTCACACTGTGACACTGATTCATGGTTTTAAATGGTTATTATTTATTTTTTTCACCAGTCGGTAACTTTGCCAGAACTTCCTGCGGTTGTGGTCTTTAAGGACGGAGCCCACTTCACCTATGATGGTGAGTATTGTGCCGAAGACGGTCCAATAAGATCTTAACCTTCCCAATACAGATTCTGAAACCTGGAAGTGGTGTAAGGGCGGATGTGCTGTTGTATGCTGCCAAACCCTGTATGGAAGTGATGATTGCTGTCACCGCGTCACACTGGTGTTGTGATTTGCAACCCTATGTGCTACCCCTCCTTCCACCTGTGTGACTTTCTAGTGTGAGATGTTGCAATCACTTCTTCTTCCCTGCTCTAAAAACCCTACTTGCCAGTGGTATTACAGAGCAACTGCTGGGAACAGAAAATTGCAGTTTTATCTGGGTATCGCATCAGTACATAGATCAGGAGTATTCATTTCTGATGCTTGTATTAAAACAGCTTTAATATTGTGTACTGCAATTTTCTAGGTGTTTTTATTCTGGCATAAAAGTATTTTTTTTTTTGTGGCCAGCAGGGTGCAATACTGTTTCCTCCGTCTCTTCTCTTGTAACTGGAGCTGTGTTACTTAAGTTTTCCCATCCCCGCTGCTCGTCTTTCATCTTCCTCACCACACCGAGTTGTGGTGTGCCTGGCCCATCATAAAGCACCCAGGGCTCTGCCCACTATTGTGTGTGCGGTGAGTCCAGGGATGTTGTGGTGGTTTGTCTTTGGGCGGACTCGCATAGCAACCCAGGGTGGATGGACTGGCCAAGCGTGGGTGTGATAGACCACAGTTAAGTCCAGAGAAACCAACGTAGAGCCGGAGCTGTTTATAGAGCCAGACAAAGCCAAGAAATGAATCCCTGAAGCAGCCGTCAAGCATTATCACAAAATCATTTTTGACAACTGAGGTTTAGAGGAGCAGCTTTTCCTCTGTTGTCCTAATTCCAAGCTCTTCACCGCAACAACGTGAGTTCACCACATTCTTCCATGAGGTCTTGTATGTTGCTGCCGCTGTGGGCCTGAGACTGGAGGCAGAAGCGGAAGTGAAGAGCATCAAGGCACAGTGACAACACAAACGGCCCCCAGTAATGGCTGTTGGGTAGGTTTGGAGCACGTTGTAGAACCGGGAGAACAAAATAAATCTCCCCAGCCGACTCCCAGTTCACCTCTGTCTGTTCCACCTGACCATTACGGAAAGCGGGCTTCCTGCACCAGAACTGCAGCAGGTGAGGCTCGCGACAGTAGACTTTGATGACAAAAACTCCACTCTCTGCAGAGTCCTCCAGGACCCTGATACGGAGGATATGGTAAATGTCTTGCATTGCCATGGTGACAGCGTATTAAGCTTGTCAAGGACTGAGAAGGGGAGCAGCACGGCGAAATAACACGGCTGTGCCCTTCCTCACATGGTGGATTTCTCCTTTCCCTTTCAAGCCCCTAGAAATTGGAGAAGTAAAGCACTTATGTGAAATTGTAGGCAAAAATAATCGGACTGGAGCTCATTAAGCTCTTACCTCCAATGATGGGATAAGAAATTTTTCCACTCTGCGTCAGAGAAAGTAGTTCGACTTCCTTTTAAACCATCTGTGGTCTGCAGCCTCTGGCTTTTGTCCAGCTGTGCTGTGCCTTGTTTGTCAGATGACTGGTCTCAGTGAAAATCCACTGTCTGGATGTTGGATTAGGAAATAAGTAAAGCTTAGGCACCTTATGTGGTGTTTTTCATTACACTCCCTTTGCATGATGTTCTATCTGAAACGTTTTATCGACTGTTTGTTGGCTGAACGCCTGAACGCATTTGCATCTGTGCTCAATGACACAGTATTATGACACACTGATGTTTTATACTTCATATACATATAACGTACATATTGTTTTCATCTACCAGCGTCTGATGCTGGCAGTTCCCAGAATATAAGCAACTTTTATCACCTACGTGTTTGTTTTTATTTTGAGAAGATGCAAATTCAAAATACTACATATTTCCTGTATTTTGCTGAATATATATTTATATATTCAGCACTTATTTGTTGCTCCTCATGTTCAGATGTGTCTTGTTGTGTTTTTCAAAGAATTCCTGCCACCGATCAAAGCCCCACTGTCCAAATCCGGCCTCTCACTTTGTGTAAAATGATATTTGACATATTGTTGTTCAGCTTTGATTGGTTTAGTGCACATCACAATCACAGGCATTCCTTCTGAAGAGCGCTGTTAAAATATAGTACAGAGCACAGGCTCATGCATATTTAATTCTCAAATCCTCAGTTTCATATTGCTACACAGGTTTGCACTGTTATTGTGCTTCCAGAGCCAAGATCTTTTTGATCATTGTGTGTGCAGCGAATGCTACTGAGCCACGTGTTTGTGCTGCAAGAAAACAGAAAAATAATTAGGGTGAAAGTCAGAGTACACTATCGTACTTGCAAATGCTTCGCTCGCCAACAGAGTTGCCTTCAAACATGTTTCTGGGTGTTAATACACAGTACTTAAAAGAGAACCGCATAAGGTGGTTGTGTTTCGGTGGTTCCTGGTTTGGCCTTGACTATCCTTGTATGGAAACACATTGCAGGCAGCTGTGAGGCAGAACTATTTTGCATCGGTGAATTGGGAGCCGTTAAATGCCGGGCCAATAAACAGGCCGCGTTTGTGATGACAAGATGAGATCACACTTTAAGAAGGTGATGACACAGAGGTGACATTTTGTGACGGCACACTGCGTGTTCACGGTTATCTGAATCGGCAAAGACGACGAGGTCAGTGCGACGATACGGGGATGAAAGACAGGAACTAGTCACAAGTGTTAGTTAGTCTTGACTTGTATATTATGCCAAATATTAAGCCTGATGCTGACACTGCTGCCGATAAAACCTACAAACAAACTTTGAATGTACTTGTACACATACTGTACCTCAGCCATAAGTCAGTTAGCCAGTTGGTTGTGTTTGTATTGGTCACATGTGATGGATTATTCTTGTTTGTTGCGTTACGTGAATAAACCTTTCATACAGGTCAGGTTGACTTTTATAGGCAGTGGCAAATATCCAAACCTCTTTCTTCGATGCAGTAATTGAAAGGACAGGAGAGATCGTGTCTCATTTTCTGGGCTTTCCATTTCTGTTTAATACATCGATCTATCTGTGGAGACTTGCAATGTTTGAGTTAACTTTGATGATGGCGCCCCCCCCCCGTCCCTCTCTCTCCTACGTTCCTCCCTCTTTTTTTGTGTTTCTACCTCGTTTCTCATCGTCTCTGAGGTCTCCTGTGCCATTAACCTTCATCCGTGAAACGTGTCGGAGCTGCCTTCTCCCTCCCGCTCAAAACTCTTGACACTGGATCATCAGCACTCCGCCCACTGTCTGTTTGTCCCCCCCCCCCCCATCTTTCTCCCTCGTCTCCTGCTGCGTGGACTCTGGGCTGACAGGCTCCTGTTGGGCTGTGTGGAGTTTGCGAGCCCGGCGCCCAGGAAGAGAGCAGCTCTAATTTGTTTCAAGGTGAAGCAGGATCAGTCGGTTGCAGAGGTTCATCAGGCTGTAAGATCCCAGTATGGGGCCTTCATCTCTCTCTCTCGCTCTCTCTCGCTTGCTTCTGGGGGAAGCGTGTCGGGGCAGCTGCACGCTGTCTATAAAGCAAGAACATCTGTGGAAAGAACGCTCTGGAATGTCTAGCAGATTTACTGAGTCAGCAGCCTTAACAACTCCACTGCTCTGCCTCACGCAGCAGCAGCAGCAGCCTAGAGAAATAGATTGCATTGCATTAAGGTCATTTTGATTTTAATACTGCTATAAGCTTACGACCTTGGGGTTTTAAAAGTGTGTTCCAGGTTGTCATGTTTGGTATTATGCTCTCAGCTCCTCCTGGTCCCTGCAGCCTAAGAACCATGTAAAAGTCATCAGTGTTCTTGTAATTACTGTAATAGTAGCAGAAAGGTCATGATAACTTATTAACATGTCATAATGAGGTCTCGGCTACATTTGACATCAATTATGAGCATCCTGTAGCCTCTCTCAGCCGGAGAAGCTCGGAGTTGTTTAAGCAGCTTCTCCACACCCTGTTTATCTCCCTCCAGGGACCGACTCCGGTTCCCGTTTGCATTTTGCCTCCAGATGTTAGGGGAGCAACAACATGTGGTTCACATTCAGGAAACAATCCGTTATTTTGCTTTGCTTTATTTTTTATTTATTTCGCGCACGTTTGTTTTTTTTCCTCTTCCTGATGCGTCTGTTGAATTATGCATTTGCTCCAAATGTGTAAAAATCTGCCAAAACTGTGCCCTGAAAGTGAATGTACGTACTCGCGGAGAGTAATTTACAAACCATAATGCACCTTTTTGAAGACAGGTGCATTATGGTACCAGAAAACACATAATCTACTGTGTATGGAAATTATTTTATTTAGTTTTTAACATTCTTGACAACCAGCTACTTGATAAATAACCTCCCTGGCTGCTTACCCCCGAAGCAGTCCCCCTGTTAAAATAAGCTGACCTCTGTTTGTGGCTGCTCAGCTTGTGTCCCACTCTTTTTTTTCCCCAGAGAACATACAGGTGCTAACCGCTGTGATAGTTTTACAGTCCAGCCATCAATGCACTGCTGTGCGTTGCTTTTAATATAGATGGGCTGTGTGCTGAATGTTCAATTGGCTGTGCTCCTCCTGAAAGATTCCTTCTCTCCGTGTTGCAGAGTACGAGGACGGTAGTTTGTCATCGTGGGTGAACAAGGAGCGCTTCCAAGGGTACCTGCAGATCGATGGCTTCACGCTCTATGAGCTTGGAGAAACAGGTGGCGTATGCATCATATTTGTCATCCATGATATGTTCTTTTCTGCCGAACTTGCATTTTCCTTTTTTTTTGGTTGTTACCTTTTCCTACTTGGGGTTTTTCAGTAATAGTGTTCATTGTGATAGCTTCATCCAGCCCATTCCCATCATTTTTCTTTTATAATGTGTAATATTTACCCTCCCAGTCCACAATATGCCGTCTACCTCATTGTGACTTCATAATAACGACCAAACATTTTATCTTATGGGCCTTTTCGCTGAGCACTTCCCCTCGCAACACCTCTAACAACTTTACATTCCGAACTAACACTTCCTCTGTTGCACGTTTTTACTTTATCTCCTGCACTTTGACTTACTGAGCAGAATCACCACCAAGTTCTTTTACTGTAGAGAAGCTTTAATATTGTACGTCCATCAAATGAGTAAATGCAAATGTAATTGTGCATTGGAGCTTTGATAGAAAAGACTTTTCATTCCCCCGTAGATGCTCCGTGTTACTCTACTGGCTCAGATGTACGTGCACTTTTCCTCCCACAGGAAATTTAAGCTCGAGACTGAAATACAAACTGTCTCTTAAACAGCAGTAAATTGATGCAGTGTGCAGAGAAAGCTGGTCTTTCTAATGCTGGCTGCAGTATTTTACCTCTTTATGAGCAGTTTAGTGAGATCAGTGATGCTCGACGGTTGGATATTGCTTACATTTGTTGCTGCTTACGTTCAGTTTTAACCCATTTATGCCAAATTCACTGCAGAGTGTGGGTAGTTGAGAATATAAAATAGTCAGTAAAGCATCTTAATTGAGTCTGACTGATTAAAGACGACATAGTCTGAGCCCTCGTTCTGTCGAAATGACTTAGAGTTTCGATCAAAGTGACATTGTGAAAACTGTGTAAGACTCGTCTCTACGGGCTTTTCAATCAAGTATCAGATTTCGTTCACTTGGGGAATTAATGCTGTAAAAGCCCCATCACACAGTCTTTCTACCCATATTTAAGTATGTGGAGATAAATAGTGAAGTATTTGCAGCAAATTGAAACGTATGAAAGTTGTTCACATTCTTCTCTGTAGGGACAGAGTTGGTATGTCGGTCACAATATGAACAACCTCTTGCTCAAGACACATGAATAAATAAAAGCATCTTCCGAAGCAAACCCATAAGATTATGTCAGTTAGGAGTTAGTTAATAGTCATGTAAATGTCAATCAAAGCATGTATGATGTTTTTTCTGAACAGAATTCCTTAAACGATAGAAGAAGCAGGATTGCAATATGTTCCTGTCAGTTATATCAAAATTAAAGTTGGAATCAAGGAAGTGTGGAATTAAATCTATATCCTTAACATTGTCGGGGCCAATGATAAGAATCACACGCTTATTTGGATTTAACCGACGGAAATTAGCAGACATCCACGTTTTAATGGCGTTTTAAAGTTAGAATTTCCTTTATGGTAGACATCTGATGGGGCTTTTCAGACATTACCTAGGAAATATCTGCGTCATTAGCATAGAATGGAAGTCGTTTTATTCCTATAACCTATTTGCTAAGCGGAAAAAAACAATTGGTCCCAAAATTGAGCCCTGAGGCACATCAAAACAAAAACATTGGCAGTTAGAAGTAGAAGTTGAACCACTTTAAGACGGATAAACCAACCCGGTCTTGAAATGTACTGATGTTGTACCAAAGGCTGCAGACAGGTCTAATCGTATGAGGTCTTTATTGCTCCAACTCTTTAAAAAATCTGTGTCTAGGCCAGTTTTTTTTAAATCATCAGGGACACCAGCAGAGGATAGTGACAGTTTAATTACAGTGAGAAACCAGGGGGCGATGGCATCTAATACGCTGGGGATGAATTTAGGAGGTTTAATATCTGCAGATGATCGTTTGAGGTGAGACATAATGTCTATAAATGTGTTTTGGGAGAGCTACGATTGGGACAAGGGGCATAAGGAGAAGAAGTGGAACCTTAATCTTTGATGTAATCTCCTTTACTTTCTAAATTAAAAAGTTAAAAACTTAGTCAATAGAGGATCCAGACTGATTAAAAATGACAGGGTTTATAAGACGATCAATAGAATAAAAAATGCCTGAGGGACTGTGCCTTTTAGACTTCAGAGGAAAACAAATAATACCTGGTTCTTGCATTTTTAACTCGGCCATTGTCGGAGGTCGTCAGGTCCTTCGTTTGCTGGTTGAGCAACTGGAGCTGTGTCTTTCTCCTCCTATGCTCTACTCTCCCTGCATCCTTGTAAATTGTATTACATCTCTTCACAATAGCTAATGGTTCCTTCTTTAAGCTTTTACCAGAAGAAGTTGAGCTTCAAGGCTTACAGGCATAAAGCTCGGGAGCACTCAGTGATTCAGAAAAGCGTCTTGAGGTTAAACCATGAAGCTAAGATCTTCAGTCTGATCCTGGTCCAAGACCGGGAGTGAGTCCTGAACATCTTCTTTTTTTAAATGAGTTTTGTTGGGCATGTTTATGCATTTATTTGACAGCAGTAGTGAAGACAGGAAATGCAGGGAGAGAATGAAGTGGAGCAAAGATGAAAATGCATTTCAGTAGTTTATTGGTATTTATTACATCATTTTTACCATAGCAAAAAGATCAGAATTGGCCAAAGTAAATTTAACACTCTGACAATCAGAATATTGTTCCTATAACGGCTTCTAACTGATCTTGAAAGCATGAATAAATGGTTAATTTGCAATAATTTAAACCCTTTTATAAAGGTTGACCTTTTAGAGTTGCACCTTTTTTCAACCTTAAATTGTCATTTTCCCCCAAAACACTGAAAACAAATGAGTTGAATTGTAGTAAATGGTCAGTAGTTAGAGCAGAGTGGCTCTTTATTATCTGACGATAATGATCATGCGATCCTGATTATCCAGGACTGTAGTTAATTGAGCTGCATCACCAGTTGAATCTGTGCTCAGAGTTAGAATCCACAGAACATCTCTACAGGTTGTTTTCCCATGAAGAGGCACCGCAGTGAAAAAATGTCGAGAGTAAACTATAAATACACATTTTTCACTTCATTCCCATTAACCACAAAGATATGCAACCATGTTGAGGTACATATTGTCCATTATAGAAGCTATAATCCTTTCAAGGATTAACTGCATCTTCCTTTTCCACTCTTGCCCTTTTAAATGTATGTAAAATATTATCCCTTCATGATGCCAAGCTGTCTTCTCTCTTCACCTAACATTAACCTTTCTATATAACCACCATGAGTGACCACCAGGGGGCAGACTGGCACTCCCAACCAAGCAACAAGGGGTTTCTTGCCTCCAATCATGCAAGTCTGAACAACAGACCTTTTGAAGTTGTGCAAGTTTTTTTTTGTTTTTATTTAAGTGGCCCTATTTGTCATGTCGTGGGTTTGGGCTTTGTGTGGCACCGAAATAGCTCCTCTACCAGAAAGTGACCACTTGTTCCTGTTCAACCAAGTTGAAAAGCCAAAGCGAGTTCAATGTTTGAGTGATGAAAGAATAAAGAGCTCTCTGTGCCTCCTCCTTTCTTTCCCCACTCCGTCGAGAGGTGATGCGTCTCCTCCGGAGCCTCTTATCTGCCTCCCATTGTCTTCCCACCCTCTTTTTGTGATTGTGATTTGTAATCCCTGTCTGCTCACCCCAGGCAAATTGGTGGCGATCGCGGTCATCGATGAGAAGGACCCCACAGAGGAGAGTGGCAGGTACAAAGAGCACTGGAATTAAAAAGCCTGGCTTGTAGATTACTCCCATACACTCCCACACCCGCCACAATAGTTGTACTTAAGTGCACAGCTTTCAGATAAAGATAAGACGCGCCGTCATTGTTTGGATCTTCCCACAAATTGCAGCCCCCGGCTAAAAAAAGGTTTGACTCCGACTCATGTGGTATTTCACTGTCTTCTCATTTGCTTTTAGATTAAAGAGCTTGATTCAGAGGGTGGCGAAGGAGTACAGAGAGCATTTTAACAGGTAAGGCATGGATATGTGATGAGGTCAAAGATGAATATCCAATTTATACATTTATTCTGGGATGGTGCACTCGCTGGGGAGCACTGCCTGTCTGTTCTCAGGCAAGTTCCTGCCTTTGTCAGGGCACGTCTGTTTTTGTTGAGGTTCAGTTGAAAGGTAATTATGCAGAATGTCAGCTTCCAAATATAGGTGTTCTTTTCAGCTGTCAGTCAAAAACTCAGCTCGGCTTGTATTAATGCATAATTTTCTGTTTTCTCCCGCTTCAGTCATGCAATAACAACCGGAGATGAGATGTTTATGTTGCGTACCGTCTTGTTCGACCTGCTCTCTTGCGGAGAGAGGACCTGATTTGACAAGGCACCGAGTAGAAACGCAGGAAATGCATTTAGATTATTTTCGAAACTATGGCGGTGCTATTTTCACTACCGGTTGACATTTAAGGGACAAAGAGATGATGTAAGTGGTCCTGATGATTTAGAGCACAGTCCTTCAGCGAGAGAACCCAGTTTAAAGCAAACATGTGCTCTGCTGAAGTGGCTTGAATTCAAATCATCTCCCGGGTTGCTGCTCTGAAGGTGACCCACATCCCTGATCACCCCCGGGAGGCCGACACACAACAAGAGCCCCCCCCCCCCCCACATAAACATTCATTCAAAAGAATGCATCACATTTTCCTCATTGTATTGAGCTTAAATTCCTCGCTGTTCCCCGTTATTGACCATTTTGGTTCATCTGATAAATGTCTGTCTCTCAAACTGCGATGATCAAAGCGTTTTCTTCCTCTGCAGGCGTTCCCATTAGGACTGATGGAATCACACAGATCCCTATCATCAATTAGGCGGCTATCCGTCACACTACACCCGTCCTGTTTTCCTTTCTTTCTTTCTTTCTTTTTTTTTTGGAAGACGGTTGAATTTGAGATCCCTGCTGAGATCAGAGCCGCCTGCAGTGTTCTGACACACCTAAACGGTACTTAAAATTACCAGTCCCCGACTCGGCTGTCGCCCCCGGTGGTGGGCAGCGGCAGCACAGGCGAACAGATTATAGGTGGTGACTGACATTTGAATGAGCCGACGCCGTTTGATGCAGTAATAAATGTCGTGGTATTTAGCTCACCCACCATTTGTGGAGAGGTGAATGCAAATCTCAGATCTGAGGTGTGTGTGTGAATGGGGGGTGGGGGGGGGTATATGCCAACATGTCTGCAAATTGTACGTGTGAGAGTCTGATTTTGTCAGTTGGTGGGTGTGAACTTGGCTGAAATTCAGAACTAGTCATTACTGTCTTGACATTTATGCACCATACGTGTGAACGCACAGACGGTTGGTAGACCGGACATGAATCTTTATCAGGTATGATTCCCGTCAGCTGCGTCGTCACGAACCGAGACCTTTGACTCACAACTTTTTCTTCCCATGAATAATTCATGACTCAAAGCAGCGAGTACAGGAGCAGCATTTTGTAACGTTTCAAACATCGTAAAGCTGCAGTAAATATCAGTTTTATATCGACATGGATCAAATGACTGTAGACATTTTCAGACATCAATTCAGTTCAGGGAGATAACATGTTTTTGTTAACAGCAAATCGACACCCCCCCCCCCCTCCCCAAAAGCGTTGTCTTTCCAAGTTGACATCTTCTTTGGCACCAAGTTTTTCATAATGTCCCCTCATCTCTACAGAGGTTCAGCTTATTGTTTTGATCATACGGCCCCAAACTTAACTCTCACCTCTCATCTGATGAACTGAATGTTGTTTAATCTACTCAGCTAACACATGACAAAGTTAGAAAATAACTGCAGAACATAGAGAAGCAGGAGGACCAGATATTTCTCCTTTTCTGTTGTTGGATGAAAAATGGAACTAAATAAAGAGTGAATATAAACTTAATAGGGTTAATGAAGAGTTAAATGAATTGGGCACTTGCTCATTTCCAGGGGGAACATTTTAATGCATCGACAAAATCGCCTCTTGTTGCAAAATCTGCGAGCAACTGACAGAAGAACGTGGTGCACATTCTTTCTGTCGGTTTCTACTGAGCAGCCAAGGAAGTGGGAGGATGGATTTACGGGGGAGTTGTAGAATGGGCAAAGTGTTAATAATAAAGTTTTTTCATCATACTTGCTTTGCCTCAGTCTCACATCCCCCTCCATCACTTTTGGCACGTTGATAATTTTCCAACTAATTCTGATCCATAACTCACAGCGCCGCCGTCTTCAGAGCGAAAGTTGCAAGCTGACTTTTTGATGAACTTTATTCCCAGTCTGGGCCTCTGTTGTCTGCATTCATAAAGCACTCCTCTAGTCTATAGCCGACAAAATGTATCTCATGACGCCGAATTATTATAGATTCATAATATAGTTCAGACTCGTCATTGAAATAAGCACAGGCTCTGCTCTTTAGCACCCAGGGGACAAATGTGCTAGATGCTGCTATGATTCATTATATGTTCTGTATGTAGAGGCCCCTGTAATCAGTTATTCAGAGGTAGTCACTGACTTCCCTGGACTTGTCTAACCCCCTCTCCTCCTCTATAGTCTTTCCCACAGTGCACTCCTCTCAGACACAGTGCAGTACAGTGAGATATATATATATAAATTGAATTCCTCCTCTTGCCTTATCGTTTAGATAAATCACCTGAGTCTTTTCCTGTGCTGGAAAAGATGAGGAGAAGCCGGAGCCGGCATGTGACGGAGCTTTGGGGGATAGACAAAAGTGATCCCAGGCTTTCCGCGGCGAGCACACATGATTTCCATTCAGCACGGTTTCATATTTGTGTCCTATTGTGCAGAGTTTTTTTTGTGTCCCAGTTTGTTCTAGGTTATGCAGTCCACAGAGACGGGTGGGGAAAAAAAAAATTCTCATTTTACTGTGTTGTTTTTTTGATGCACCGTTTCTCTTTCTCATGCCACTGATTTGTCTCGCACCTCCAGAGACTTCCAGTTTGGCCACATGGACGGGAATGACTACATTAACAGCCTCATTATGGGGTAAGTGTCTCATATCCAGCCTCCCTCCTCTCTCTCTCTCTCTCCTCTCATGTCATACTCCTGCCTCACGTTACCTTCTGTCTGCGCTGACTTATAACGCCTGCCTCCGCCATTAAAGATGCTCTCTTGTTGAGAAGTCAATTACCCGGGCGGACTGTCATTTCTCTTTTAGTGCTCTTAGCATCACACACGCTCGTGCATTTGAAGAAAAAAACACAAACATCTTGCAAATCTACTTCTGTGGGTGGGGAAGGATAGAGAGGAATATAGGGGGAGTGTGCAGATAAGGCTGTGCATGGATTGAATCTACAGCGATGGTGTGTTTTTAATAGCTTTCCAAAGAGCAGCACTAATGATTCAGCAAGACTCCGCTGCAGTAGCCTCGTGCCCAGGCTGAGGCTGACTGTTGGGGTGTCATACTCGGAGGGGCCCTGCTACTGACATCCCACACCTCTTAATTAGACAGAACCCCGCTAGTGTTACAGGCCAGCAGGGCTGTGGCAGTTGGCATGTCTGCTTTGTGTCTACCGACGCACAATGTGTAATTATGTGTCTTTTGTATAATGTTGTGTTGGTGTGACAATCTGGGAGGGTAATAGTTTGCTGCAGGATGTTATTTTAATTTGAGCATGTTATTGTTTGCATGAGGGAGATTATAGCAGACATGGCCTCCTAAATTCTGCTGTAATTAAAAGCAAGCGAGAGCGGCGGAAGTCGTATTGGAAAACTGCATTCGACCGACAAACTCCTGGTCCACGGCTGAAACGAGACAGGCGGTGTTTATATGTAAGGTTGAAAGGGATGATTAGCCTTCCTAATTTTGTATGAGTACATACAATATGTATCTCGCTGGGTTTTACGGGACTGAATTTGGCCGCTGTAGCACAGGATTAATTGCCCTCCTTTGAGGAATGAAATCCTGGCCTGTCAATGTCCACTAATCCTTTCCCTTAGGACGACCATGGAAATAAATCTGATGGCTTGTTATCCCTCTTTCTGTCATCACAGCGATTACTGTGTTCTGGCAGCGGTCTGTCTGGCGTAAGGCTGCCCCTGCTTACACCAGAGGCACATAGACACACACACACACACACACACACACACACACACAAACAACATGAGCACCACTCTTAAGTCCAAGGCCGACTCTGTTTAAACGTAGGATTATAGCTAACCCCTCATAGAGAATCCATTGTGCGCCGTGAGAAAGTAAAAGTAATGTGAGGTGACTGGAAAGTTTGTGTGCGGAGGAAGACCTGAGTCACGGAAGGTGAATGACCTCAAACATTAATGCCAAAACTATCTCATTTCATTCATTCACTGGATTTTCGTGGAGGCTCTAATAATTTTACTGTGGAATCATTTTCACTACACAACAGATGCCAATTCCAAAGTCTATTGTTTCTCAGTTTTTAATGTGTTTTTATGAAAAAATAACCAGGGTTTTTAAAAAGAGTTTCAACTGTGATAATTAATCATTATTACAGTTTACAGTTTTTATTTAAGTCCTCTTGCAATAATTAAAGCGTAGAAAAAGCTTCAGGTAACAGAAAGTAAAAAGAAAAGCGACAGAAAAAGAAATAATGAACTGCTGATAATGAGCTGTGGTCCGGCTAATAAGTAAAAAGTAACAACGACAACAAAGAAAACTACAGGGTAAACAGTGTTTGTACCACAACAGCTATTTTTAAATACATGTTTCACCAAGATTTGTTTACACGATTTAGTTTTGAAAAGATTTTAAATACTACAAACAGGTTTCAATAGCTTAGTATAACATATTCACCAAGACATGAAAAAGCATTTTCTTTTCAAGCCACAAATTTCAAATTAGATATTAGATCTATTCTGATTATTTAAACTTGCCTGTTATTACTTGGAAAGGTTTACGTGCTCTAATTTACAAACTTGCGAAGCTTAGGTGTCTTGATCGCCCCCCCCCCGGCTGCTGGCTGCAGTATAGGTCATTAACTCCACCTCCTTCATGTTAGTGACATTATTTTTTTTATATTCCTTAAAAAGTGGTTTTAATGAGTTACTTGATGTTATTAAACAGGGTCAAACATCATGATTGACAGCTGAGACTGCTGATGCACCATACTTTGGCTCCACCCCCTAATCGCTACTGACTCTGGCCTCTAATGTGCAAAATGGCGGCGCTCCAATCCAGGGTTTTCTTTGGCTTCATTTCTGGATGGTGTGAGGAAGTGGAGACGCGTGGTCCATCTTTATATACAGTCTGTGATCCAGCCACATTCGTGTCTGTATGGCAGCTGTTTTCATCTAGGTTATAAAATGTCAGCCTTCTGCCAGCTGTAAGTCTATAGAGTTCTGTATATGACCCTTCATTACGGCCGGCAAACCCACAGCAGTCTCCACTCACAGAGGTGAACAGGCTAATCCATATTTACTTCAAATGGATGCCATCTGGTCGGAGTAGGCTGAATGTCAGATGGACGCAGGCATTCATAAAGTGTGTCTATATGCACGCTTGTGCGTTTATGCACTGTACGTTATTGCTAATCTCAGCTGGGCCGAGCAGCGAGGTGCAGTGTGGTTGCACTCCTGGTCTCAGCTGGGTGGCGGATTGGGACGGTGATGGATACGTGTGCGCGCGTGTGCAATTTGTTGCCGGGCTGAGTAACACGGCGGGGATGTGAGGGCACAGCGCGGTGATGGAGTGTCGGTGTGTGTATCAAAGCACCGGGATACTTTATCTAAGCCACGCTTTGGTGTTGTGCGCGACATGTGAAAGAGGGATTGCTTGTTTATATGACCTTGTTTGTTATCTCGCTGAGGCTTGTCATTCCTCGACTGATTTGTGGAAATTAGCGCGCTGCAGAGAGCTCACTGGATCACCGGGCCTTTGTGTGTATGTTTTGTAGGTGTCTCAGCATGGATGCAGAATAGCTTTCCTCCGGACTCCTTGCGTATTCACTTGTCAGCTGTAATTTGTAAAGGTCTCTTTAACCGTGACCAGCACAGACCCATAAAGCCCCTGAGTTGCACACTGTTTGCATAAAAGATAGAAGAAATGCCACTCTGAAATAGGCCAGGCTGCATCGCCTTCTCCTCTCTCCTCCTGGAAAAAAAACTGAAATCCTCTCTTTGAAAGAATGCCCATGGGAAAAGTTAGGTTGCTCTGAGCACAAAGGGTTTGTTTATCTCATTGTTGTATTCTCTGTGTAACAATTTGTTCTTTAAGAAACTACTATTTGTTAGCATCTAATGACGCACTTTGATAATGTGCAAGGTGCGGAGGTTAAAAAGATTTAAAGCTCTGTTTCCTGTTGTTCTTTTCCCAGCGAGGTGACGGTGCCCTCCGTTGTAATCCTCAACACATCCAATGAGCAGTACTTCCTGCCCAGTGAGCCGATTGAGACCATGGAGCAGCTGGTCCAGTTCATCAGCAGCGTTTTGAACGGTTCTGCACAGGTCAAAATCCACTCCTCTTACCTCCTCCCTGCTTCCTGTGCACACATTCAGCTCCCCCCCCAATCCCCTGGTGTTGTTCCATTGTAATCGCACCAGTGGACTCCATTAATCAAGCATGTTGCATTACGTTTTAAGTCCCCTGTTGAAGATGTTTTCACCCCATGAGGTATTTTTCCAATCTCCCTTTACATGTTTAGATTTCTTATTACTGTCCCCTCCGAACAGATTATCTGCAATAATTCTGTCCTCTAAATCAAACACTGAGATTACTACATGACTCGGTATTATAGTGAGTGTAGACTAATCTGGGAAAGGGATGCCTTGGCTTTTCCGTGCACTGCACTACACTCCACCAGATGTATGAACCCATACGCCAAACAGCCAGAGGTCCTGTCCTTGTTTTCCAGGAAAGGTCCGGGCTATTTTTCACTTGGCAAAACAAACCTCCCACCGAATAAACAGCCACACAAACCACCGTGTTTCTGCGCTGCCACTCCGGCCAAAGTCTGGACAGTCTCACCTTTTTCACATCATGCTGCTCATGTCTGGCAAGAGGTGTCTCAAGGCTGCTTGTTGCTCCACAGAAATGCACAGAATAAAGTGGGATAATAATTTTTGAGGGAGTTCTTCTTTCTTTTTCTTAAGGAATGCTAGGAGCTGAAGTTTTCCCCAAACAGAATGTTTGAGTTTTCCCCATAACGGGCAGAAAAAGCATGAACAGGTAGAGAGATGACGTGTTTAGCCACGCATGAACCAGCCAGAGGAGGAAGGAGTTGACAGGCTGTGGCATTTCTCTAGCAGTTTTTTTTTTTTAAGGAGTAGCTATTTTTTTTTAATATATATTCTAACTATCTGCTCTTGTGGCACAAATGCCATCTTCACTTTTTTGAAGTCCTTTGCTCTTTTGCAATCCCCCCCAAAAAAAAAAAAAAGACTCAAGCAGCAAGCTATAAAAAACACTTCTGAAGCTACTTATGCAGTCCGAGCACAGCCTGGGTCCGTGCAACAGCTGCTTCCACAAAACTCATCTCATGCCCACCTTCAGCTCCTTCACAGACGTCCTGCTTGGTCAGAGCGCACTAATTGGCCATGCTGATGAATTAGCGTCAGGGCAGATCACTCACCGACTGTCCAGGTGCTTTTGCCACAAAATGAGCTCAGACTGAGCAGAGCTGCTGGACAGTGAACACACCAGGTACTTTTGTGCAGGGAAGCGGTTAATGAAATAATATTTAAAAGTCTGTGATGCACAGAACACATGACTGGACACCTGAGACTTAAATTACTCAGTTTTATTGACATGTTGACAGTTGTTTAGCTGTTTAGGGATTGTCCCCAACTAGTTGTAGATGTCAAACTGAAGAATGGATGCAACCCCTGCATGTACACTACATAGGTGGTGAATATAAAATCGGGGTCGACTTGAAATAGCAGTTCCTCTGTCTCCATTAAACGATCTGTCTCCCTGCAGGCATATGGAGGTGACGGCTTCATTCAGAGGATCAAGCGTGTGGCCTTTGATGCCAGATCCACCATTATGGTAAGTCGATGAGAAATTCACGGTTCACGAGGGCCATCTACAGGAAGTTAGTCACCAGTATATCATGCATATTTGTATATAAATATTTAGTTTGTATTATAAGTGCACATCAACAAAACATATACAGAAATCAATCTGAATGTTATTATATACAAGCTGATGTGGTTCTGTCGCCGCTTAGGAGCAACACACTAAGCTGTAAACACAACACTTGTATATAGAAGCGGATGTGGAACTACACCTGGCAACATAACATTAATATGGATCTGCTTTTCTGACCACATGACACATTTAAGTTCAATTCTCACAGTACTTAAAGCTCTGTTTTGTTCTCCACCAGCGTCTATAAAGCTGATAAGGGAATACACCTGGCAACATAACATTAATGTGCAGTTGCTTTTCTGGCCGCTTTAAGTTTAATTCTCATTCTACTTTTCTCCTGAGGGGAATATCTGGCTTTTTAGCTGCTTCTCCACCGTGTTAACTTTGCATAGGCCTCAATGTATAATGGCTTTAGCTTTGAAACATGGAACAACATGGAATTTGCAGCCTGTAAAACCAAAACAATGAGACCAACAACGCATTAATGTTTTGCAGAGGGGAGAGAGAAACTGTTCAGTTTGGTGTTGATTGTCTGTGGCTCTGTCATCGCTGACCTACTACCAAGCTGCGATGAAATACACGGCTCTCTTAACCTCTGTTATGAAACCATTTGTTATTACGACACTGCTGAACCACCCTGCCATGCCTCACCTTGACTGTGTTTGCCATTTAGGGTAAATACTATATGTGTGCAACCTGCTCCCGACAGAACAAATGCCTGAGCGCCCTGCACGTTCCCTCTGGGAGATAAGCAGCATCCAGAGAGAGTGGACTTGGGTGTGCGAGTGAGAATATGCAACGCAGGCAGTAAACACAGTATGAGAGCAGAGAAACAGGCGTCAGGGCAGGAGACGGTGGAGTGATGAGGGAGGAGGCTGATGTTGCTTTTCCTCCCACTTTTACTCTAAGTAGCTGGTTCTTTTGGAAGAACTGGTGTTTACTTTACCAAGGGTGTGCTAGGAATGTAAATACAGCTGAGTTGTAATGCAGCTCAATTGGCACGGTTGCACTGTAACCATGGGTGAAGCTCAACCCTGCCCATAACAGTGTCCTTTATAGAGACGTTGAGAACTCCTTGAGGAGAATTACTGATTTTACAGAGACATGGAAGGTGTAGTGGAATCTGGTACTTCACTTTGAAGCACATCCAAATACTTTTATTGAAGTTTTAATTATTTTGCTGTCAGATCAGGTTTGACAGAGGAATATCACTTGTGTGTGTATATATAGTATTTTTCTGAATTTCTTATTTGCATCCATGTGTGACTGTCTTGTCTTGTACCTGTAAGAGAAAGCAGATCCTATCCTCTCTAAATTTAGCGAGCTGTGAGCATCGCCACGGTGACACGAGACAAAGCAGAGAGGCAGCAGCCAGCACCTCGCCCCCGGAGAGCCCAATCTAAATGCACATCTGACAGGCGCATGACGGAGCAGCCACATTAGGCGCAATGGCTCATAGCCAGCTGTGTTAGCATAGCATCCCCATCTCCACCTCATCTAGCTTCGCAGAGCACCAGCAATTACCATCCCTCTTGCAGTGGCAATGACTGGAGGGAACGTGAATATTTCCTCCTCCTCCTCAGCTCAGTGGCTGACAGAAGTTGTGGTCGAGTACTCCCTTCTAGGTACATTGTCTGATGTATCCTGCTATATTAAGGCCAGATGACTCATTCGTCACCGAGATCATTTTAAAGGAGAACTTGCAAAGTTGTCCTTCAGTGGCTCGGCTGTTGTTTTGCCCACAGGAGATGAGAGACGGTGGGTTTTTGCAGCAGCATAAAAATGTTCAAATTTTCTATGCAGGTTCATGACGTGGATGTGAATGAGAGGTGCTTTCAATCACGACCAGGCGACAGATCGGCTCCAGAACAACCTGTTGGCTCTGTGCATTTACTGTATTTCACATCCTGACACTTCCATTTCCTACATTCGGACCCTCAGGGCTTCTAAGCTGACGACAGAGCCAGTTAAATTTACAATACACGTGTCGTAAATAACAAGGTGGTTGTGATTTACTCTCAACACATTCACAGTATAGTTGTATCAGTTATTAACAGTCATGGCCAAACGCTTCACAACAACAGTAAACTCTCTGGAACATTCAGACGAGAGGTGGCCTCTGGGAAGAGCATGAAGGAGGCAGGATATAAAGTAGAAATTCCACTCACGCGTGTTTGTTTACAGCACATCGACACCGGTCTTGACATCTTTGTTGATGTCTTCTAGAAACAAATCCAGAAAATGTCCGGAGTAACTCAGAAATTTGCGTTCTCGCTCATGGAAGATTTCAGGACAATATCAGGAGTTCAGTGCATGAATGAAACCAGCTTGTGTGTGTGTGTGTGTGTGTGCACGCTACCATTGCACAAATGACGGTCCAGTTTGTGATCTAGCCTGTGGTCAAGGTTGCCGAGGGCCATGATAGGAAGATAAGGTGCACACAGAAAATATTGTCTGACAGACTTGTGGTCCTTGCGGAGGTAAGGTAATGCAGATAAAAGGTTCAAACACAGCACAGCACCAGCGAGAACACAAACAGTATAACATAATACCGACTTTCCTGGAATTATATGACGTAGATTTAATTAAAACCAAAGTATTACTGCCTGTCCGTGTTCCTGCAAATGATTTGCGACCTGCCTTCTGAACACACTGGCTTTAATGCAAGTTTAATGGCGTAATGCAAATGAATGAATAAATGAATGATTAAAACGCAGCATCTCTAATGGAAACATAAAAGCCTTTCTGCGTTGTGTTCTTTCCTCCACACATATTTTTCGATCTGGATTTTTGGAGGCTCTTTACTTTTGGCTGTTGAGCGAGATGTAAGCTGTTTATTGAACAGTCATATGATCGCTCCGCTGTGCTGAAACCGGCTGAGAGGAATAACAGATATTGAGATAAACTTTGTATTTTCGTGGTTAAATGTGTGAACTTAAGAAAGAAGGTCAGAGCTGGAATGACTCATGAGAAATGTGGGCCCCTGTTGACCCCCGTTTCCTCACGGTGGACGCAGTGTATGCATCCTGTTTCCTGTAGGTGCTCATTATTTACCGTGCACATGGGAGGCTGCACGTGGCAACTTCATTATATTTTTGCCCAGGGCACCAGACCTGAACCTGTGCTTCATCGATTCAGCAATGACAATGTCTTCATGTCAGCTGATTGTTGTTGTTGCTTTATTATTATTTATTACTATGAAGTTAATAAAGGGGCAAAACTTCATTGGAATGTGATCAGGTGTGCTCATGTCTATAAGTTGAATATTTTAGATTTCAACATCTACATTATCCAGTCCACGTATCCTTTGAGGGTTGCAGGGGAGCTGGAGCCAATCCCAGGTGACATTGGGCGAGAGGCGGGCGTTCACCCTGGATAGGTTGCCAGCGTATCGCAGGGCTGACATACAAAGGCAAACAATTCACACTCGCACCTGCGGGCAATTTACAGTCTCCAATTAACTGCATGTGTGGACTGTGGGAGGAAGCAGGAGTAGACGGAGAAAACCCACAGAGACCAGGGGAGAACATGCAAACTCCACACAGAAAGATTCATAATAAAATGAGTGGAGCAGCACAGCTAACGAGCCAGTATAGATTTGCAGTGGATTCTTGGCGCAGATACGCAGGTCAACGCTGAACCCTTTGCTTGGTTTAATCTCTTCATTGCAGCGATTTTATTGTAACAAATCGTTTGAAATACTGGTTTGTTCAGGCCTTTATTTGGACTCACACACCTCTGATGGGCCAGTTGTTTTTTATGACTTGCTTGCAAGACGTGTGGACCACAAAGCAGAATATCAATAATATAATACAGATAAGTAATATGTGTCATTACAGCTTAACAGAGCACACTGCAGCCTGGTGTTGGGTCATTATTTAAGTTGTGAGGGTCTACCAAACAAATATGCAGTAATTTTTTAAATTAGCACGTAGTGAATCCAGTGCTGAGGTTTGGAGCCCGCTGGGCACTTGCCAACTTTGCCTGGAAAGTCATCCAGACTGGAATGAGACGAGATGTGGAATGATTTCAATGTTTGTTGATGAATTTCTTTAACTTGCAATGTGTATATTTACACCAGAGATCGTGCAGTCTTACATTTCTTCTGCTAATGACTCTGCTAATGAATTGTGAAAGAAAGCTCAAATATAGTCTTTTCCCCATCATTTTAATTGTTAAACTTGACTTTACTCTCCCAACCTGACTGGTTTTGTCCTTTCCTTTGTCTCCTCTCCAACACCAGTCAGTGTTTCGCAGCTCTCCACTGCTCGGCTGTTTCCTCTTTGGCCTACCGCTGGGCGTAATTAGCCTGATGTGCTACGGCATCTGCACAGCGGAGTCGGACGATGGTTCGGATGACATAGATGCGCTCAAGAGGGAGGGCCTGACTGATGAAGAAGAGGAAGATGAGGAGGATGAGGACGAGGAAAGGCAACGCACCGCTGAACTGGAGGGTCCAGAAGAAGGAGAGAACGAGGAGGAGGAGGAGGAGGATTTGGGAGAGAAGGATCCTGAAGAGAAGAAAACAGATTAACACAGGGGCTCCTGCCGGATAGAGGATGATAGGCCTAGTCAAATGCAGTGAAATGAAACTCAAAGACATATCAATGTATTACTGCTCTGCTTCTTTGTTTTTCATCTCACTCCATCAAAGCCCCTCTAGCACGGACTGTTCTGTGAATTCTGCGTGTTGGTGTGTGAGGTCAGCCACTCAGCGAAGCCATCGAAAACTTGCGGCAATTTCGAGATCGGAGCACAAACGCCGAATAATCTTTATTCCTACGGCACCTTTTCAAAACAAAAGTTACAAAGTGCTTCACAGGGCAATGGAATACTGAAGGATAAATAAAACATAGGAGCATTAAAGTGGACAGGTTAAAAAGCTAAAGGCAGAAAATAGATTGTGATCATAAAGATGCTTGGGTTTTTTGAAGGGCCCCGAGTTCCTTTGGCGCCTTGACGGCAAACGCTCAGTCACCACTTGTCACGATAATGTCAAGAGACGCTTGGGACGGCTGTGATTCAAACGTGCCACTTAATCAGTGGTCTGCCCCATGCGACACGTGACCCTTTCCCCGCCATCGTTTTGAAACCACACATTCTATCCTCCATTTTATCCTCATATCCCGATCTCTCTTTTTCTTAATTTTACTCTAATTCAATAGATCTTTCTGTAGTAGAAACAAAATTTTGCCTTCAGACCCCCCCACCCCCACCCCTCAGCCAAAGTGTAGGAGTATCTTGTGTAATGTGCGTAGAAAGCTTAGGAAGTGCCCAAGAAGGAAAATCTGCCATAAGTGAGTTGTGCTTCCCCCCCCCCCCAATTGTCTGTTACTGCCTGGAAATATTTCCTCTTGTTTTTCTAGGAAGGTGCAAGGTGCCGAGACAGTCACTCATTTCTACTCACTCCCCACGCCAGCCCCCCTGTTAGGGTCCATTTCTGTGGACGCTTGGTGGTAATTGGTATCAGTCCGTCTGATTCCGACCCATTTCAACTCCCTGACATGAAAACCTTTAGTATAGAAGGCCTGTGCCTATAAAGCAGCGGACTCCTATAACATGCCTCAGTAGCTCCTGTGGCTCTTAACAACTCATATTCCTCAGATAGACTCTGGCTCCGTCTGTTTCCATATTTCAATCGGTCCTCCATCACTGCTTTCTATATTGAATTTACTAGGCAGGTTGAAGTTTACATCCCAATGCACTGAGACGTAGATTTAAGCTTACAAAATATGAGGACTGTCTTCCTACTACTGAGTTTTTCCTCTTTTCATTTTTTTTATTTTGTAAAAATCTGCTATAGTCAGTTGGCTAAAGGCTTATAAATCCTCCTCTCTCCTATTTCCATACCCTTGTGGCTAAAGTTTATGTAGAAGCGAAAATCAAGTTGGGGTTGTTGCTTTCTCCTGAATTCATCTGGCCGCCTACTTTAAAAAGACAGTGTTCGTAATATCTTCTACACCGAGTCGGATACCGTTTTTATAAGAAGTACGCAGTGCACCTTGTTGGATTCGGGGTCCAGTGGTGCTTCGTTGGCTGTTCTGGTCAAATAAAGCACCTGAAAACATGTTTCCTTCCTTTTTATTCTGTATAAAGTTGAAGGTAACACAACTCTCAAAAACTGTAGATTTGATTTACAGCGGCATTTCCATGGCAACAAGTAAATACTTCACATTGTCTTTATTTTTCCTTTACAGCCCAGCCCACTTCAAACCAGTGAGACGAGCACAGTCAAAACTCGGAACGCTATAAAAACCTCTTCTGTCTACAGGAAGCTAATGGCAGCCACCAGGTAGCTTAGCTTAGCATTAAAACTGTAAACTGGAGACAGGGGATAATGAAATCTCCTGAGATTATACAAAGAAGAAGATATTACATCCTAGTTAGTGAGAGGAGGAGGGGTATCGATCTTATAATGTGAACAAACCATTTACCCGAATGTTGAAGTATTTCTTTAAAAGACGTATGCTCAGTACGCACGTTTTATTATTCGCTCTTCATTTGTTCCACCGCGTTGATTTAAAACTTTCATACATTATACAAAATGCACAAAGCTCCGAGGATGTTTGAATAAGGAGAATAAAAGAGGATTTCTTTCAAGGGAACAACAATATACGATGATGCGATTGACCTCAGGAACAGTAGCTGCACGGAGTAATTTTCACTCGAGGACCTTAGTACTTCCTACTATCAAGTCAACCTTGAGTTTCAAGATTGCAATGAATGTTTTGAGCTGTTTATCCTGTTGTTGAGTAAAGCTAATAGCTAATGCAGGGCCGGGGAACCTTTTCCCTATCAAGGACCATTTAGATTTTCATAATCATCCTTTTCAAACACTGCCCAGCCACTTCCATGTCTGGTTGAGTGGTATTTGTTATGTCTGTTCTTTTTTTGCAGTGTCCTTGTGGTGGTGTTGTACAAGGTTGTGTCATATAGGAGATCTGCTTAGCGGCAGTTCTTCCAGACAGACACCAGCGCTCGCAGCTTCACAAAACAAGGCTCTCCAATTAACACAATCTTTCCCACAAAGACTTGCCTCTGTAACATCGTCGGCTTGTTGGGCACCCAAACTGTACTCGTATCCGATCGCGTTTGTCCTTGCAACTATTAACACCCATGATTGGCCTTTTTCCGTCACCGTGAGCTCGTCCCTGTAAACTAGATGAAGTTACTACCCCCCCCCCCCCCCCCCCCCCCTTTTTGGGAAGTACGACGTCGGTTCCACGTCTACTTTTTTTTTTTTTTTCTTGACCGTTGACGCGTGACATGAATCATCCCCCTGACCTGACAGGCCTTCAGCCAGAAGCGTCAACCCTCATGGACGTGGTAGTCTGCTACTCTTATTTTCTTTCTATCTCAGAAAAAAAAAAAAAAAAATTAATTGCTGTTGTGACTTATTCATGAAATGGCTCGCAGGCTAAATACAAACCACTTAGGCAGGAGTCCCCCCACCCCTTGCTCTAGTTTGAACCTCTTTGCAAAGTGTAGCTGAGAAATACGATGGCTTCAGGTTTTGTTTTGTCGTTGTCGCTCATTCCATTGTGCTTCTGCAGCTCAGTAAATCTCGTAACTTGATCGACTTAGGCGCCTCAACCTAAGCACACCTGTTATATTACCATACAGAGGTTATCTGTATCATTACTGTGAATCTGCACTAAAGGAAAACCACGCCCTCGTCTTGCCTTTCTGGTCTTTGTAGTTGCCTGCCATTCTCTGCCAAACGTGGGTTTGAATCGAGTGTCACACTTTAATACAGGTTTGGAAGATTGAAATAAAGATTGTCCTCTTTTTTTCTTGTTGACTGGTATGTTTATTTTTTACACATTCATGTCTGTCTCCCCTTTCATTTGTTAAATGATCTGTCTCTTCCATTTTAATATCTATTTCTCCATCAATCTTTCCCCCACCAGTGTAATTGTAGGTAGCCGGTGTCTCTACTCAATTATGTCTGATTTAATCAAATTTTTGGGGAGATCTGGGTTTAACTGCGGCTGATTGCATCGCTTGATGTGAAACTCATTTATTTCTGCCCTTTAGGGAATGACAGCACTCACAATTCAAACTCAGAAACGTGACTTCACATCCTCAAATATTGAAAATGCACAATGTTGAAACCTCGCACAGTTTGAAAGATCAAAAAATATATATGGATGTCGGGAAGTTTGGCTGTTTTCAATCTTCAACAAACTCCTATGCTCGTTTTCCATTGAATGTGATTTTTGGACATAAATTATTCCATCAGAAAAGGGCAGAGAATGTATCACTACATCAGAATCACTGTTATCGAGTGGGGGCTGATGCAAAAAGTAATTCATCGCTCAATTACCTCGCTGTAAATTCTGGCAACGAGTTTCCCTGCGCGTCCAACGAAGGAGGCCCCGCTCGCACACGAGATAAGGGCAATTGCACGTTGCTGCTCTGTCTGACGCCTGTCTCGTGTCGAAATGGCAAATTAAGGCGAGATGGTAATCATCTCATCTCTGACACGCGGTTGAGGTGTTTTAATGGTTTAGGGTTGCGCACGGGGTCAAGGTAAAGAGACGGATGGTTATTCCAGCTAATGCTTCGAGGTTGTCTATCAAGATTGTTGTGAGCTCTGTCCTGTCACTCAAGATGAGAAATGGCTGATTAGCTTTTAGTCTGGAAATGTTTTGTTTTCGTTATGACTGATAGACGGCTGCAGCTGCTAAAGTCAATCTCTTTACTGTCACTTGGAGAAAAAAACAACCTCTTGCCTAATTACACAAATTGCTGGAGCATTTGTCCTTTCGAGATGTAACAGCAGTAAACGGCTCTTTTGTGTGTGTGTGAGAGTTCTATTTTTTTTTTTTTTGTGTTTCCATCATCAGCAGTTAGATCATTTCTCCTCTGACTATTTTTGGTGCTGCGACAGTTTCAGCGGGGTTTAATAGCCGCTTGTCAACTTGTCAGTCGACGGATGCCGCTTGTTGCTGTTGTTTTTCCTCTGAACGGCCTGACACCTCGGAAAAAACTTTTCTTCAGGGCCGCCCGTGAAAGCTGCGACAACTTCGCCCTGCATCAAAAATCATCAAATGCGCGCACGACACAACAGAAGACGCTCCTGCAGAGAATAGTATCCGTCAGTGGAGAAGAAGGCACGGTAACATTAGAGTCACAGACACGCCCTGGTTCAGTGAAATACTTAAATAATAAAAACAATGATTATCCAAACGAAGCACAACACTGGGTTCATTTAATCTGCCAAATTAAAACCCCCTCATAATTGCAGTTCTCATTGCTCTGTGTTGTGTAGCTCTGGACTCTGTTAGTGCGTCTCTGATTATACATCAAGGGTCAAACGCAACACAATCTGCAAATTGAAAATCAGGGTTTGTGACAAAATGATATTTTCTAGTTGTTGCTTCCATCAATCGCAATTATCAAGCTTCCATTTCACTAATGGTTCTTACAGTCTCCAACAATAATAATCGGTTAACACGGCTACATTTTGTAATTAATATTGAAACAATGTGTCCTTGATTCATTTCTCGAGCTGAAATATTTCAAATAGTAATTCACAAAACCTGTGAAAGGTTCTTGAATTTGCCTTTTTTATATATTAGCTGTGTATTTGACAACTTTTCTAAGGAAAAAAAGTTAGTACCCGAGCCGGTTGATGGTCCATGTAGAAGTATGGCTAGTTAAAGTACTTTGAGTGTGATACGTAAAAATATATGATCAAACTATTTTAATATGCCACGTTTAGCTGACATGTTTAGAAAAGCAAGATATTTATATAAGCAAGATCATCTTTTCCAGCTGTGAATGAATTGGGCTTTCAGGCCAGTATTTTAAATGTTTTATTTGTCATTCTATCCTTGTTTTTAATCACGTTAAAGGGAAACTGTCCTAAATCTATATAAAATAGTGTTAGCTGTAGCTTAGCTGCTCGCAGGTGCAGGTGTTTAATTGTCAGCTGAACTAACCAATCAGATGTTGATGTAGCTATAGTGGGTGGGGCCAAATGTAATCACAGAAGGTCTGTATTTCCTGGAGGCCTCCAGAGCTAAGACACAGGGTTTCCCTTACCTCTTTCCAGGGGTTTAAGCATGTTCAGTCTGACAGCATAGATTGATAGGTTCAATAACATCATATAAATTGCGTTGATATTCTGCTTCATCAGTGATTCAACTTTCCAAAAATGATTTTGTATCTTTAACGTAAGATACTTTGCTGCATGTTGCCTCCAAACTGTCAATGAAGGAGTTAACAATCAGACTCTACAGGCTCTTTAAAGGGAAGTCTTCTCCACCATTTTGTCTCGTTGGTCTGTGATGATGCTGCTGTTTGTCCATTCAGACTTTGACTCAACATCTGAATGAATTACACTTTGTACCCGTGGTTCCACTGGAATGAACTGAACAGTCAAATTGTGGACAATGAATCCAAGCTAACGAGCTGTAGCATGTTAATATTAATTGATGTTAGCCGTAAAGCTTTGAACCAGCCTCCACACAAACCTGAAATATAAAAGTTGTTTGATTTTAGTTTTTAAAGTTACCTGTAACCATACACAGGTTGTATCTTGACCTTTGAAACAATTCTCTTGTAGCAGACGTACCAGCTGATAAGTCAGTTCCTCAAACTTTTGCTCTTGTACGTTTTGGGGTTTTGAAAAGCCGAGAGAAGAGACACCACCCTCCTAACTTTATATGCTGAGTATCATTCTCACTAAAGCCTCGTGTGGAGGAAGCTGAGCTCCGACTGGACAACTGACGTCTCGGGGGGATTTGTGAGCAGTCAATTAGAAATCGCAAAACCTCAGGACCGTTGCAGCTCAGGGCCTCATCCTCAGTCCACATCTTGGTTTGTGACAAATCTTTATTTCGAGCTGAAGCGCACAAATGATGCACAGACTAACAGGAACATGGCCCGTATTATCCCTGTCACCTCTAAGTGCACTGTAAGCACTTCCCAGTGAAGTGTTTCACTCTGCCAGGGAGATGCTGCCACACAGGAGCTGCCTAATGATGTTGCCTCGGTTGTGATCATGTACTGAAGGGACCTGTCCCCCCAGGGTGGTCGGGCTGACTTACACAACCCGAGACGTAACCGTTTCCAAAGGAGGTGACGCCGTCACCTCCCACTGTTGCTGCGGGGGATCTCCATCCTCCGAGCTGATTATCCAACGAGCGTGAAAATCAGCTTGCTGAGGAGAACAACAGGTTCATCAACACGTGGATGAGTATTTTTGCAGTTTGCATGCGTTTGTGTCACAGCTCGTGGTTAATCTGATCCTTAGTCTCTTCACACAGATGTTCAGGGTTGTTAGTGACCTGCCTGCTGGGCCCCCAGCTTACTGCCGTGCTACATTCACAACACTTAAATACACTCATTCTCACACACACACACGGATCCAAGTATGTTTTCCTGCTCAGGCATCAAACTGCAGAATTGGGAGGGCTTGTGGGAACCGCCTCTGAATCCCTTTAACCCCTGAAACCTGGATGTGTCAGGAAGTACTACTGGGGCCTGAGCTAAGTGCTGTATTCTGTGGAGAAAGTAGGATTTATTTAAGTTGAGAGCTTTTGCACAATAATCCTTTCAGGGGCCTGTCTGGAGCATTTTGAATGGGTGGGGCCACAAGCTCAGAGGAGACGGCTGTCTGTGTACCGTGTATGAGAGTGTACTATATGCATATATACTTGTTTATATTTTTAAATATCTCAAAGTTTTCAATCACTTCCATAGTACAGGCTCCCAATTTCTTAGCAATCAAACTCCTACTTTAATTATTTTCAGGTGTATTTTATCCTTTATTGCAGCTTCAGTCTCGCATGTGTCTGTTAGTTTTCTTATCTCGTTACAACTTGAATTGATCTTGTATACGATTCCTCAACACACTTCCAAAGTCCATCTTCCAAAAGACAGTTAAAGTTAAACTTTGACGTTTGGCGGAAATGCAGTCGTTCGATTTCTTGCCCATGATTATATAATAAGAATAAGATCTGATTGTCATATCGGCCAATTAGCCACAGCCAGGAGCATGTTAGCTTAGCATAAAGGCTAAACAGAAGCCCGGCTCTGTCCAAAGGTTATGTTTATGTACTGGACTACATTTTGAGATCAGTAACTTTCTGAAGAAAACCAAACTTGCTGTCTTCAACCAACGAGCTGTGGCAGTTCTAGCTTCTTTAATTCCTGCACCCGCAACGTATTTGAACCTGTCGTTACGAAGTACGTTACCCAGAGGAGCTGTGGAATCAATTGAACCAGACATTAAACAGACTTTACTCTGCCAGCTTCCTACTATAAAGTCTGTGTAATGTCCCATCAAGCCCATGTGTGAATAAAGCTGGTAATTGTCCAGAGAATTCTCGGTAAGCTGGTTGGCGTGTTGATGTTTACTTCACCTGCCCACTGCTCCCAGGCGCCGTTCCTCGTCTAAACCAAGGGGAACACCATTCGGTTTGAATGTATGTATCATTCTGACACTGGCCGCTTCATGTGTTTGAACGCAAATATGGACAATGTCCGCAGAATCGGATTCAGACCGTGGACAGAATTCATTTGTGAATAGAAATGTGTGTGTTGCAGTTTACTATCTCCAGAAAGAACCAGACCAGGTGTTTGTGTTGAAGGTTAGATTTTCTCATCTCAAAAATAATGACACGGAACAAAGGCAGGAAGGTGAAGTGGAAGAATTTAATGTGAAAAACCAAGTTGCTCAGTGTGGTATCACGGGCAAACAGAAAATCCAAAGTAAAAAAATATAGTGAGAAATACTAAGGGAACAGAATCACAAGGTAGGAACAGAGAGAAATACTGATGAAGGATGGGGAGCTAAATACACAAGAGAGGAGAGGATGATTGGACGCCGATAAAAAAACATCAGGGTGTGGCAGCCAATCACAAAACAGGAATTAGAGCAACATAAAGTAAAAGAGAACAAAACTCACTTTAAAGTCGCTTATAAGGGAAAAACTGTTTATCTCTGCTTTAAGTCTTTAAACTAAAATGCTCTATTGTTTATTAATGAACGCGGAAGCCTAGTCCAGTCTGAATGTGAAAATGGTCAACGCAGGTTATTTATTATATTGGTGAGACAAAGGTACAGTAGCACGCTAGCTGACTGTTAGCCACAGATATTAGATATTAGATATTAGATATTCTATTAGATATAGATAGCCACATGTTTGATAATTCTGTGAACAGTTTGAGCCGAACATCAGTTCTGACCAACGTTACAAATCGGGTCAATCCCTGTAGTCTGAGCTCGGCTAGAAGTTTTGGCAAGAAAGCAAATAAACATATTTTTCTAAATGTCAAACAAGTCATTTAGCAGCTGTAATTGGTTCACTTTGAAAAATTAGAAAGAAGGAATCTATTTCAAAGCTGCACGTGTCAGAATCAAAGAATTGTCAAAAATCGAAGAATGTAACAATTACCTCAACTCCAGGAAAAGCTCAAACGGAGAATGTTATTGTGATAAGAACAACAACGATTATTTTGAGTGGCTATAATTGAGGGGTAACTCCAGGGAGGGACAATCCCAGCCCTCCCATGCACACGCCCCTGCCTCCCCACATCACTGGAGAAAACATTTAAAATTTACCAGATCCCCTGGAGAGTCTGTGCGAACAATGACAAGTAGCGTGGACGGCTCCTGGTGTGCTCGTCTTTGAAAATAGCAGTGCAAAGTGCTTTTAGTGGTCATTACTGAGCCCACTTTAGCATCTGACACCACCGAGGAATAACAACACGGTGCCTGCAGAGAGCAATAACATCCGAGAGCCGGCGCGGCCACGTTCGGCTCAGGCCAGTGGTTAAGTTTGCAATCAAATAGGAAATGTTTTCTTTGCGGCTCCGTCTGATGGCTTTTTAATTGCTTTCGGTGACACTGTCACATCCCTCCGTCAGTAGCCAGGAGACCACGCCATATTTGCCACGACATGGGAGCTCTGTAATGTAATCACGGAATAATCATAATTAGGAAAACATAATTGTGGGCAGTTATTTGGTTTGAAATGACCCCAGAGGTGCAAACTAATCTCCGGAAATACGTTCCTGTTGATAGTTGACGGCCTGAGGACTGTTGTGGTTTGAAAGGACCACAACAACCAAGTGTAACAGACTGTTAATACTTCATATAGAAAACCTTGGGGGGGGGGTTGATAATACACAGGGCTTGTTTCCTGGTTGTTGCACTGAATTATTGTTATTGCATTAGGTTGAAATGTGTCTTTAATATTGTGCACATTAAAGGACAAAACCATTACACATACATCTAACGTGAGAAGCCTTGTTTATTTCCAGTGAGCTGTTTCCTTTCACCACCAACCTCTTGTTTCTCACAGGACCTGACTTCAATTTGTGTTTTGTGAAATTTTAATGAAAGCAGACTTCACCAAGACATTCACGGAGACAGCTCGACTGTATTCTTTTCTTTTTTTCTGTTTTGAACATCTGCTGCGTGTTCCCACCGCTAAAAACAGACACAGTTTCAGGCAGAAGTTTACAGGGTTGGTCTGAAAGTGTGTTACAGCTAAAAGGCTTGTTCTATTTTTTGTGTTTTTCTTTTCAGACTTAACAGATTTTCTACATTGTGTCAGCCTCTTAGCTAGTCTGACTCAACACACATGTATTTGTAATTATGATAGAAAAGATTATTACAATGCTTTTATTTGTTTCATAAAGATGGACGACATGTCATCAAATAACATATTAAAACCAGAAACACTTGAACATATGTCAGTGGGATAAGAACAAGCTAAAATCACAGAACCCATCTTTGAGAAAATGTACTTTGATGTGTTCTTCTAGTTTCTAGTTTGGTCCACGTCCCATCTGCTGCGGAGACGAGCTTTATAACCTCTACTGCAGTCAGCCACCAGGGGGCAGTCAATATAATTTGGCTTCACTTGTGGGGGAGCTGTCATGTCGTCCATCTTTATCCACGGTCTAAGATTAGTGTAGCCATTGAGTGTTGGATTATATTTGAAGTGCATTTCTAAAAATGTGAAGCAGTAGCTAGTGGGGACCCAAATATACAAATTCAAACTGTACTTCCTCCAAACTGTTCCAAAATAAAGTGAATCCCAGATAAAAACAACCCTGCGATGTCATTGTCAGACAGCGTTGCTTTTAAGGCAGTGACGTGCTCTCTGCGGGGACACGGGCAGCCCGGATGAGTGCTGCACCAGTTGTCAACCATCCAGATAAATCTTCTCTGCTTTGACCACCCAGGAGGATCTAGCCTGGAGGTTCGTCAAGGACAGCCAGAGGCAGATTTGGAACTGGCCCTCAGCCCTGTTTCTCCTCTTTTTTTTTTTCTGCAAAACTGGGTTGTCTGCTGTGGCTCCAGTTTTATACGTCTCCCTCTCTCTCTGTATGATGTGCGTGCCCATGTGTTGTAGCTACATATAGGGCAGAGATTGTCTGTCATGCGTTTTCCGCCTTTCTGAATTTCGGTTTAAACGGAGCAGAAAGTGAAAGTGCAGCTCGGGTCCACGATGACAGAGGATGGGGGGGGGGGAGGAAGGAAGGATGGGATGGCGCACCTGGAGTTAATGAAAAAGAATTGAACGCTCATACGTAACATGAAGGGTCCTGCAGGATCACAGCCTGCCACAGCCACTTAGAGGATATATTTTTCACCAGCGGAGCAGGCGGGCGGCGTTACCGAGTCCTGTGCTGCACCGGCTTGTATCAATCAGCTTGTCCTGACAGCAGCGGGAGACAGAAAGAGAAACAGATGCCAACTTCCCTCGCCCTTTAGAACAAAAAGTGCACGTGTTATCAGGAGTCCTCAAAGATGGGGACAGTTTTCAGGATTCTTTCTTCTCTCTGGAGTCTCTGGGAATCATTTTGATCCCTAAAACATCCCAGAAGCCCAGTTAGAGACACTAAAGACTTTCTTTAAACGGATGTCTTACATCGACTCATTAGTAACCACATTTAGTTTACTGGCTCTAATCATGTCTTCAGAGTCCGTCACAGTCTTCGTCAATTACTAGATGCTACGATAAAAAAAACTGAAACAAATCCGTGGTATTTTTACAGGACGATAAAACAACGCTTTCACATCTGCAACCACTTGTGTGATCTTGGAATCTGCACTTTATTCTGATATTTTATTCATCCCATAGAAAAAAAGACATGAAACAAAATGCAGAGTCTGGCTCCGCTGAGCAGCACATCTCTGAATTATGTGGAATACAGCATAATACAATTAAAAGGAGGATCCTCGGAATGATGAATGCTGTTGCTCTTGCTCCATTGCTGTATTCATTCATCTTTTATTTTATAAATGACATATTTTTGTTCTGTCCTCACCCCCTCTCCATCAACTGGATCAGGGGATACAAGGGCTATTTGTTCTGCTCTGTGTTTTTTTGTCTACATTGTGTTTTGGTTGAGCTTTAAACCACACACCTACTGCTGATGGAAATCAGCTGGCACGATCTGGAGCAATGCATCATATTAATATGACAACGTGCTGATTAATGCCCTTTGAATAAACATTCTGAGTTGGTAGCAACCAGCTGGCCTGCGAGGAAAGATTTTATTCCCAAAACACTTTCTCCTGTTTTAGGAGAAAAAGAAAAAAAACAATAGTTTGGGCACAAAACTTCTGAAAAACTTTGTTTGCTGAGCCCCACCACCTGTCAAGCTGCAGCACGGCAACACGCTGCAGGTTACCATGACAACAGCGATAGATTTACCACTCGGAATTTGTAATAATTTGGGGAACAATGGATGTTGTGTTTTGTTTCCACACAGAAGCAAACAAGCAGCTCTTGTTACATTCTGTAAAAGAGACGGTAAATTGCATTAGATGATGCATCCACATTTCCTCCCATTGTACAAAATGAAAGCCAAAATATCCGTGATACGGCTGCTGCCATTTTGTGCCTTTGACTTCATTTGGAGTCTGCTCATCTTGTAATGATGGAGCCGCCGTATCAACATCCTGCTGATGCACATGTTCAGCCAATCACGAGCCATCCCCAGCTGTCAATCAAGATGTTTCACCCCCTCAAATAACCAATTCAAATGAATGGAATGTTATACATTTAGATTTAAGTGATAGATCCAATTTTCTAGTTGTATCTTGGGAGCAGGACATACTTAATAGTAATGTAACTATCATTTGAAAGTAACGTCACTGTAAGATGGTTAAATGCTTATACTCATAACCTGTATGAGATCAGATAAACCTTGTGTCTAAACCCTTCCTCATAGTTCCTCTGCACTTTTTGGCTCAAAAGCTAAAAAAAGACGGGAGTCTACAAACTCTTTAAATATGTAAAGTATTGACCTTCCCCGTGCAGCTCTTCAGCATGCAGAGAAACATTTGTGGGTTGACTCCTCCTGTGAGTTCTCCACTGTGGATGGAAAATGTGAGGATGCAGGGGTGAAACTTTCTGTCAGGTCCCAAATCTATAACCAATAAACACAATTTATGACGACCTAAAGCACAAAATTGCCATTTTCATGGTGAGATGCAGGAATCAGAAAGCACCGTATCTTCCTTATCCACATGGGGACAACGAACCTGAGCCACTGACGCTTCTTTATGCTTTACGGTGGATGACATGTCTGACACCCACTTCCCGGCTGCACGTACTGAAACAACCTTGTCTTCCTTAACTTCAAAAGTGCTTATCAGAAATTGAAGTTAAATTGGCCCGAGCTTACCCATGATGCACATGAGCAGACACGTGCACACACACACACACACACACACACACACACACACACACACACACACACACACACACAAACCTGCTCTGTGCCTTTTATAATTTATTCCCCCACGTCTGGCTTTTGCTTCTGTCAACACTGATATCAGCACTGATGTGAGTTTGAATCCGAAGCGTCGCTCCTGCTGGCCCATTAGCATGCGGGAGCGGCGCTGTCTTTTTGCATGCGAATAAGCGGTTATTAAAATTTCGGGGCTGAATCGCGAGAGCATCAAAGATTAAACGGTTACACTGACTGACACTTGCTGATCCCGTTCTTTGTAGCAGAGCAGCGCACGTTTAAATGACTCAGTGTTTATTCTCACCTCGTGACAGTGAGCGCGCGGCAGGCAGCCCGGTGACTTTCTGTACAGCGGTGACCTTCAGCGGGGAAAACCGGAGAGGTGCCAAACACTGACTTCACCCTTTTCATACTCTGTCTACGCCAGAGGTCACAGAGCTTTACAAATGAGTTTAGTCAAATCATTTCAATTCTTCATGTATCAGTAAAACTCTAATGAAATACGTAATAAAAATACAGGAGAGATGAAAACCATGAGCTGAGAGAAAGTGGAGACTCAGGCTGCAATTATTTGTTTGTCAGCAGGTTTACACAAAAACTAACTGGAAGGTTGAAGGATGGGACGTGGGCGAGAAGAGAGGCCAAGAGGGAATCCAGGTTTTTATTTTTTTTTTTACGTTGCAAGATCATTTTCACTAGTTTCCCAGGGAAATGATTCATCGATCTTCGTTTCTGCACACATAGGGGACCGATATTTATGAGTGTTCTGGCTCTAGCTGATTTAAACGTGGTTCCAGAGGGGCGTCGGCTTCTTTCAGCCTGCGCACGGTAACAAATGGTTCTGTTCCTACCACCGATGTGTAGCTGAGATGATTTGGATTCAGAGGAGAATCAACCGTTTTCATGCATCTTTGATAGTTTTCACCTACGTCCAAACAAACATGACGGATTCCGTTTGGTAGTTAAGGCGACTCTTTGGCCTTGGCGGAGGTGTTCGCTCTACCAAGTACCGTGCTAGTTAGTAATTAAATGTTCATTTTCATGAACTTTTTTGGCTTGAACTTATTTTGAACTGAAGCTTCTTAGCATCGCTTCTGGCTTTAAAGAAATACAGCGACGGACAAAGTTTTTTAGAACGTCTTTGCACATCTCCACGAGCCGGGGAAAACTGCTCCTCGTAACTCAGCTGTCGAGGAGACGCAGCGGCTAAAGCTTTTCTCTGGTTTTAGATGATGTCCTGTTCGACACTGAGGAAATATTGATGATGGAAAGACTCGAAGCAGCAGCCTTGGTAAAGTGCAATGTTTTTAAGTCAAACCCAAAGCAGAGAGATCGACTTTACTCTGTGGGTGTGTGTGTTGAATCCAGAGATTCACACATCAGTATGCCTGCGAGAGATAAACACGATGATGACGGCTTCCCCAGTGTCAAATTCTGAAATGTCTGGCCTGTGGTCTCAGCCAGTGATAATGAGGTGTTGTTGTCTCGGTTAATAAGTTCCCTCAAACCGCCGCCGCCGAACGCCGCTGCTCTCCCACTGCATCCTTAACAGCCCATGATCACGCAGCCTCCATGTTAGCTTGTTGTGTTAATAACGTGTCACTGGCAACACGCGTGCCACGACACTTCTGTGATCCTCGCAGGAATCGACGCTCTCCCTCCGTATCTGACTCACACACAACACAAACACACGTGCCATGTTGAAGTGTGACTTGTGCATCCACTTTATCTGCTCCTCTAATGTCAGATTGTGTGTCTCAGCAGGATTTTTATTGGCACCGCTGCAGATACTGTGGCGTTATTCACTGGACCAAATGAATCTATGAGCTGTGAAATCATTCAAGGGGTGTAATGATGAGCTATCACAGATCGGCGCAAGCTTTTGTAGCAATAAAACACACTGATAGAGTTAGGACTGCGAATGTGCTGACACTTTAGAATATGAAAAGCCGCAATAGCCGAGTTAGGATGCTCTGCATGTCCTGTTTTTCCTCCTCGTTCGTCTTAAAGCATATTTCCTGCGAGCCAGTGGACACTTTTATTAAATCCCCAAAGCACCAACAGGACGTCCCTGCTCAGCCTCTAATGAATAATGTACATAGAGAAATTTTGCATTCATACATGACAACAGCTGACGGCAGTGTAGATCCTAATGCTGCAACTGTTCCGGTGCCATGCGATGGCGAGCATTGACCCTGAAGGCTTGTGCACTTACTGTTCATCACATCTTGGGAACAACATGAAACAGTGTTTTTTCCTTTCTTCGTATTGTTCAAGATTGTTTTTCGGAGCATATGAGGAAAATATTCTTTAAATACTTATTGTATATTCTTACTTATTTACTTATTTAAAGTGGAATATTAAATCTTGACCTAATTTATTACTTTGTCTTTCTTTGGGTAAAAACCTCCTGATGATCCCTTCCCACCTGTGACCAAACAATTAAGGTTGTCTTACCTTTATAAGATCAGTTGTTCATACTATAGTTTCCAGACATAGAAATTGGAAACACTGAAATTTTGCAGAATCCTCGATTATCACCGTTTTGTTTTGTGACTCGAATCTACAAACTCGCAAAAAGGCAGAAAACTGCAGTTTCATTTCCCTGATCTGACACTTCTCTTACAGTTCGGTCGCCTCACGGTCAGACTTCTTTGCGGTTGCGCGTGAGCTCGAGCTCCTGTTGGATAAAGTTGAGTTAAGGATTCCATGGCCTCGCCTCCTCTGGTTCTGAAGCAGTGCGATCCCTGACAGAAGCAGATTTACACCAGTGCACTTGGCAACGTCGGGTCAGACTCGATTTGCATCAAACGACGGTTAAATGGGGTCAAACTTGCAACTGGCATCAGTTTGGGAGTTGTCACGATCCGCCTCTCCTCTGGCAGGGCCTCTCATCCACAGCATCTGACTTACGTGACTGATGCCCCGCAGTGAATCATCAGCCTGTTGCCTAGTGCTGTATCCCCCCCCCCATCTCCTTTATGGGTGGCTCATCGCTGTCTCTGGTATCTCAGCGCCCATCTGTCATAACCGGTCAGCCCGGTTCCACACACCGTGTCCAGGGAACATGAGGCGTGGGCCGGCTGTCCCGCCGGGTGGCGCGGTGACTTCAGTGTTGCTCACACGTACGGAGCGGCACACACAGAGTTTGGATTTGTGTCAAGTCAAGCAGCAGCTTTTAACAAATATCGGCCATAATCTTTGTGTGGCTGCTGATAGTTTTCACAGCCTCAGCAGTTTCCACGTACCGCGTTACAAGATGGTGATGAACACCAAGTGACTTCTGTACATTATATATACAGTCAAATTAAGTTCTTAGGACAATTTTTATTGCTTATTTTGAAAAGTAAATTATCATCAGAAAACAGTAGAATGTTTTTGATAACATAACTATGAGCTTGGTAAATACGCTGAATAGATTAAACTATTCACCCATCTGCCCATTATCTATCCCAGCAGGCACTGGGGCGAGAGGCGGGGTCTACGCCCTGGACAGGTCGCATGCATATCACGAGTATTCAACAGTGTGGAAAATGAGGGAAATTAGCTTTATCCCACCTGCTATGATGTTTAACTTCTGCTCACTCACGAATACCAATGCCACCCAGTGGAGAACATCTAATAATAGACGCTACTAATTGTGCACAGCGATCGTTAAGTGATGACATTTTGAAAGCAGACATTTTTCACTTGCATCTGATGCGCTCGGCGGTGAGTGTTACACACAATCCCAGTTACATGCTGGTCAGAGCTAAAGAGAAGTACACAGGAAGTGCCTCTTCTCTCCAGGCTCATTTGGATGGTTGATGTCAGGCGGGATCTGTGTTTTACAGGATTTGATTGGCTGTTGTCTGCGCTCATGTGTTTTTGTTACCGCTGCCAAAGAGGTTATAGTCTCACACCTGTCTTTTTGTTGGTTGGTTTGTTTCATTTCAAGCAAGATTACACAAAAACTACCGAGCAGACGGGTCAGACAAGAACCCATCACATTCTGGTGTGGATCAGGGGGCAGGTCCAGGATGAACCTAAATTAAATATTATTGGACACATGTTGTAAAGCAGGACATTGTGTGGATCCCATTTTCCAACAGTAAGTGCTGAACATGTGATTCTATCAAAAGCCAATTTACACTGGTTTCAGCATTTTTTAAATAACCCACATTCGGCCTCTGCAGAATCCCAGATCTTGTGCCTTAGTTCGCCCGTCTTATTTCACTGCCTCCGTTACTGTCGCCGTCTCCATTTTGACTCTCTTCCTCTCTCCTTGTCTCCTTTGCTTCCCCTCTCTTAAGCTTTAGAGGTGAGGCCAGTGAGGTGTAACTTAAAGCATGATGGGTAATCCTAATAAACGTTCCCTGTGCGATCCCAGTGAGCCCTTATGACGGATCAGAAGCTGGAACTGTGCGACGTGTTCTCTCATACAGTTCTGACACACATCAATCCCAGCATGCTGTCATGGTTTGATGGACTCGAACGTGCACTCAAGTACACACGTGCACAAGCACATATACACAGGAAACTGTCATGCTGAATTAATGCATGGGTCAGAGAATTGCAAATGCAAGTTATTGCTTATTTTGTCCTGTAGAGAATGTGGCTGATGCATAAAACATTTATGAATAAATAGAAATATTTATTTATATATAAGTCTATGAATATACTATAGATTGCTCTTGAGATTTTGTCCCCTTTCCCTTTCCCTATTATTCCATAATCACTGACGTTAGCATATTTCTCCATCTGTCTTTTTCCATTTCACCCCTTTTCTATCTGTGAAAAATAAATTGGACTATTACCGTCATGCAGTCAGGAAATGCAGCCCGGGGTCATAAATTGGCCAAATGCAAACAAGTGGGATCCGCTGATCCTAAATGTGAGTCACTAAGTCGAGAATTTGGGGCCTTGAAATGTCTGACAGCTGAAATCACTGTCACTCTGAGCAATGACTCAGAGAGAAACAGGGGACGAGGGAGATGGAAGGAGAAAGACGGACGGCGGGGAAGAGATAATGAGTTTTCACGTAGCGGCCTATCTGTAGGGCCGCGAAGGCCACAGCAAATATGAACAGCATTTGAATTTAAGCTTGTCATCCGTGGCTCCGTGCCAAATGACCACAGTTTGGCTCCATGCCTCTTTCATGAGCGCCTGTTGATAAAAATTCATAATCCTCATCTGCATTCTCTGATCAAAAGCCCGCGTGAAACGTGCAAACAGATTGTCACCTCGCCTGAGACAGAGATGTTTCACGATGACGAGTGCGGGTAGAGCCGCGGCGGGACACAGGCACTCTTTCTGTGTGAAAATGATACTTGAAAGGAGAGATAAAATATTCACCAGAGAGAAATATGAGGAGATTGCGCATCGCCTTGAGCGAGCAGGGCTCCCGCTGCGAGGCGCAGGGAGAGGGAAAGATAGAAGGGGAGGGAGGGAGGCAGGAGGCTGGGGAGAAATTGGGAATGATGGAGAGCGAGAGGGAACGTAAAAAAAAAGATTTAGTGAAGAGCAGATAATAAAGAGAGAATGACCACTGGGCAATTAACACCTCCAAACTGTAAATCTAACTAATTACATTTTACAGCGCCGGGAAAAGGTCACACTTGTTTGCAAGATTCTTACAAAGTTCAGGGAGGAGGACAACACTTCTGTAAATCTCTTACGTAATGTTCACATTTACATTCAGGCTTCTTCTACATTGAACACAGCATTTTCAAACCAAAACGATCTCTGTCCACACGAGGGTTTTGGCTCAGTATCATTTTGAATCAATGTCCATTCATACTCGCTTAGAAACGCGAATCCCCGGACCACTCGCGTACGCTGGGTGTGCACGGGCAAAAATTAGGAAGTATGTGGTTGCTAGTCGCAGATTGCTCAAGTCGTAGGTCGTCTCCTACACACGCCAGCAGCTGTTTCATTGGTAAAAGCAGAATTTGACTGCACAACAGCTGTTAGTGCTGACAACATGATCCGCAACGCTCGTGACCGATCATCTGGTATCCGAGGAGAATGCCGGTCTATGTCATCGTTGTGAAAACCCTCTCAGCTTCTGCCCGTCCAGACTAAAACGCCACTCAGCACTCAGAAGTAGTGTGGACACCAGACGTGTCTGGAGCAAAGTTTTCAGACAAAAACCTAGTCGTATGGATGCAACCGTCAAGGTTCTTCTTCAAAGCCAAAGCAACGAACCCCCAGATACAACAAAAAGTACAATCCAAAACGAATCTAATTTACCATCTGACATTTAGTTTCCCATCTACCCCCCGAGTGTCAGAGACAGACACATCCTGGAGATCATTAGATCACGAGGGAAAAGCATGATGCATCGTTACAATTCTAGGTCACCATTGATTAGCAGTAACAGGCTTTTTGCTTTCCTCTCTGTCACTGCCGGGCCCTGGCTTTTTATTTTTAGGCGTGGGCCGATCGATACGGAGGTTGCTTTGTGCGAGTCTCGGCAGCCTCGCGCCTCCCCGCGGAGCCTCGCGTAGGTCAAACCAAAGCCCTGCGAAAGGTTGAACCAATGATGGGAATCAATGGATGGGAAATGTCAACTAAAATGTCTGTTTACAACACTGAGGGACAATTTTTAGATACATATTGTTTCATTTGTACTCGTGTCTGAACCTGCATTGATGGTTTTCATCCCTGCAAAACAAATAGCCCGAATAAGAGTGAGTTTATATATGTCGTCACTGTATGATTACAGCTCCTATTTGCTATTACTGCTTTGGTTTCAGCAGCTATGTGCTAATTCCCTCTCAAGCTTAATTACTCTGCACAAACATCACAATTATTTTTGCACATTCATGGTTCTGAGGGACAATAATTGATACAGATTACGATGACGGCGATGATGGAGGTTTTTGTGTCGTGCAGATAAATATGATCATCACTCACAAGCTTACGAGGCACAACAAAGTGTGATGAACCCGCTCTATAATGCAGGGAATAGATTTTTAGATAAATACCACAGAATCTGCACAAAGAAGAGACACTTTGCATAAATTAGGCAGATTTCCAGATTCCGTGTCCACAGGAAAACTCATGAATTATCCACCTCGTCCTGTTTTTCTCAGCTTTTCAGGCGGCTGGAGGAAAAATAATCAACATTCAAATGTGATTTCAGTGTTTGATCATTGATTTTCTTAGTGTTTCTTTGAGTCATTGACTTACAAATGACGTTACACATTTTAGATTTTGTTGTGCATCAAACCAACATCCATTGATTTTCTTGGCCGATAAGAGCTGCCTACTGATACAGAGTAATACTTGTGGTTGTGGCAAATGTAAAAACACAATATTCCCTCTAGCTCTGATAACCGACTCCTGAGGAGAATATCTGACTCTCAGCTGCTAAACCCTGCTGCAGGTTCACCCACTAGTTACTAATTATGCCTGGTTTGATGGTGGGCAGGGAGCATGGCGGGTTTATTTAGATTTTTTTTTGTGCCAAAAACAGCTGCCTGCTGTGACTGATGAGGATGAGAGCAGCGAGAGTCAATGAAAACATAAAAGCTGGCACCTGAACAACCCAAACAACGATCTGAAAGACACCAGAATAGCTGATAGTTCTCCTGTAGGTTTACACATCACACAGTAGGTTCAAGTATCGCTAGTTTAAAAAATAGGGTGATCTCCAGGCCCAGACCACCTCTCCCCATCAAGTTTGGTGGAAATCAGTTTTTGTTTGGTTCCTGCAAACAAATAAACCAACGGGAGAGAGCGCCAAGGTTAAACCTCCGCTCGCCACGTTGAAGAAAGTGCAAATTAAATCCTGGATCTGCCCATTTATTCAGGATCTAATCCAAATGTATTAATGCCCCACCCCTCCACAAAATGTCCAATTCGTTTTTGTAGTTTTTACTTAATCCCACTAAGTAACAAACCCTAAATTTAACTCTCATAAAAACATGAATCCTTCTTTTCCAGGTTTTGAGACAGAATTAGCAGAACTCTCAGCAAAGTCTGCGTTTGGAGCCGAGCTACGTCATCACACAGTTGTTGTGCTCATCAAATTCAAACCACGATGATACGTGTTTATATTTCTGATGCAAACCTGAACAAACTGTTATATTTTGCCACTTTCCAGTTTCATCCGCTGTGTCCAGATCCACAATTAAAGCAATGTTCCGAACAAAGCTGACCTGACAGCCCAATTATCAGCCTGCACCGTTTCCAGCTTCGCTCTCTTGTTCTCTCTCATTTCCATGAGAGGGTCCACTCATGCAGCGCACATCCACCCACTTGTATGAGCCGCTTGAACTGCCGGATGACTCAGCAGCGTTATTCAGTGGAATCACAATCTGCTTTTTTTCAGAGGCACTTGAAGATCCTTAATCCATTCTGAAATTGGCCCCTGATGCAAGTGGCTGTTTTTGTGCGACGCGCTCGGTGTGACAAACGGTTTTGTTTGTCGTGATTTCAAACTGGGCTCAAAGTCATTTGTTTGTTCTGTGGCAAAAATGATCAGGACAGGCATGTGATGCAACTGTGATGAAAACTGTATCACCTGAATTTATGACAAGGTTATCGCTTCCGCACGTCTTTCACTTCATAGAAAGACGTTGACTTCTGTGTCCGGAACGTCGTTTTTTTTATTGTGCAGCTTTTGAAGTGTGTGTGGTAGAAATAAACTTATTATAACCAGAATAGAACACAAGACAGATTATGTAAAGAATTTGTTTTTAAAATAACAACTGGACTTTATTAAGTTTGCAGTTTCAAATAAAAATCCTGGATCCTGGGCTTTTTATTTGCATTTGTATTTAGTTTATTATATATATATATAGTACATAGTTTATTACAGTTTCACCTGGAATAAACGATCTGTAGTCTACACTAATGACACCAGTGTTGTTCGAGCAGAGAGGAAAGGATATGGAATCTGCTGCAGCACTCGTACAATGGTGCACAGTATCAGTGGCTCAGGTGCTGCTGTGAGAGAGATAACAGGTGATTATAGAAGCATCGACACCCACAGACCCGGTGTCACCCGGTAAGACTCGGCAGAGCCGGTGTCAGCAGGGCTGCGGTGCATGCAGGGGCGGCAGCCGGTCAGGCCGGGGCAGCTGCTTCTCAGAGCCGCGGCCCAGAACACTGATCCCTGCTACCAGGCCTCCTCGCACTCATTAGCAGCGTTACTTGGAGCGCTGCGGGGCCCAGGGATCCTGCTCCACTTGGACGGCAGAGCTAGTCAGCGGGCTGAGGAGAAACGATAACACACCCCAGTTTTCAGGCCAGGGAGCACACACACACAGGGCCGAGCGGATTAGAGCGAAGCGCAGTCTTGTTTGGACGGAAAAGTGAATATAACAATCTCGCGGCCAGCTGGTCAACAGTAGTGTGTATTAGAGGCTGAACCGCGGATTTGGTGCCTGAGGACATGATGACAACAGCGTTCAGGCAGCGATGGAAATAATAACACCGAGCAAGTTTTAAAGTGGGATGGCAAAGAAAAAACAACGGCTGCTCACAGATATTTCTCTCCTCGCCTGGCAAGTGTTTACCTTCTCATGTTTATTGCAGCACGTCACAGTCACATAGTGTGAGAGGCAGATTCAAAACTCCTCTTTCCCCGTGTTTAGCTGCTGATAGACCTACAGCGCAGAGCCACACATCTGCTGCAGGTGGAAAGTGGGATCTCTAGCTGTGTTTTTTTGCATATTACAGCTCATATTCCTGTATGGATTTACATATTAGAAAAAGCTTCTCCACACACGTGTATCTCACTGTGCTCAAGAGGATTCACTGGTAATTTGAACAAATGTCCCTCTCAGCCTTTTAATCTGGGATGATCAGTGATTAATGAGGAGACCGAGGTAACAAAGAGAACTCGTGCTCTCTCACTCCCAAGTTAGTCTGCATAAAACATGGACTTTATATAAAGATGGACAACTCGTCTCCACTTCCTCCCACTGTCCAGAAATGAAGCCAGGATACGAACACATCGTGTGCCTTTGGAGCCGGAGTCTGTGCAGAAGCGAGGTAGCAATTAACTCAACGTCTCAGCTGTCAATCACAACGCTTCACACCGCTTTTAGCTCATTAAATCCAAACTCAGCGGATAAATTAACACTTGAACAAACGTCATCATCTAAAGTGACAGAAACCATCAAGAATTTATTTGAGCCCCTTAGTAAAAACTCTGGACTGGCCATGAGCGAGTGGGCGTGTTGATGACGTATCTAACAATCGCAAGTCTTCATCTGACGTCGCGTCTGGCGACAAACGGCAGCACTGTTGTGTTAAACTTTCGAAGTCGCAGACACAATAGACTCCGTACTTTGTGATTTGTTCGGGGATAAACAGTGGAAACGTCTCCTCGTGTAGAAAATACACTTTGGGGGGGGGGGAGTTGGCAACAATGTGGAAGGGCTCTCATGTCTTTTGCATCTCGGGCGTCTGTGATCACAAAGTGTCAGTAATACGCCGTTCACAATGCATGTTAAGAAAGAGCTTCATTTGATCCCAGCAGCACCGCGCTGCTCCCTCAGAAGCTGCAAGGAAACACTGCAGCAAACGAGCAGTGATGTTCCTCCGCGTTCCTCACAAACAAACGTCTGACATTTGCTTCATCCCGCGCGCTGAACATTGCACCTTGTACTTCTGTCAAACCTCTGACTTTCACAAAAGTCTTGTTTGAGGGCAGCTGAAAGGATGATGTGACGACGGAGGCAGCCAAAAATAGGCTGCTTATTTATATCGTATGTTCAAAGCTGCAGATATTGCTTGCTTTATCGAAATATATATATATTTAAGTATATGTTATTTCTCCTGAAACAAGATGTGGCGTTGTCTCGGATAATAATGGGAGACGGTAGGAACGTCTGTCAACCTGACACATGTAGCATGGTGACATCAGTGAGGATAAATGTCCTGATAGGTAAAGCTGCAGCAAACTGAACAATATTAACAGTTGAGTCAGTTGAGCTGAATCTGTCTCGTCCGATCAAATCCCCGTTCCATGGAAAACCAAGGGTGCAGGTACAGGGTCGACCTGAGCACAGGAAACTGGATCTACAAACATATTCTCTGCCAAAATAAATCTCTTATTCTATTTTGAGTTCGACTCTATGACTAAAAAATAATAATAATTATAGTTTTGTGTGTTCCATCGCAAATCATTTGTGCAACAACTGCTGTTTATTGTCGTGAGACGTATATTAATGTAGCTAAAAGTCAACTTTATGTTACATTGGTTTTTGGACGATGTTTTATGACAAAATAATTCTTTAGATTATCAGACCACTTCACGTTTTCTTGTATATTTCCTGGATCAGAACCACACGATCACGTGTAGGGTTGTTCAGACTGGGTGGAGCTATGTGCTCTGCTCAGTGTCAATAATTGTTGCTATAAACCATAAAAAATAAACCATGAACTTCCACTTATTTTACACACAAAGGTTGTTTTTTTTGTCTCCAGAGAAACTTGAGTGAAGTGTAAATTGCTGGAGCAGCCGTTTATTAACACAAATTACTACTGTTACCCCCTCTATTAAAAGACCTGTCAATCAAACTGGTGGGGCCTTTCTCGTGCCTTTTAATCACCAGGTCACGTCTTCCTGTTTGACGATGACACAATTACCGTCTCACCGCTCTGCGCGTCGCGATGCCAGTGAAGACCACGTCATCCGAGCACTTTTCTCCTCGCTGATGACATAATGTGATCCAGCTGCACCTCAACCAGAAGGGCTCGCCGCGGACTGCCTACTAAGCGCGTCTGTAAGAGCATCCAGCAGCACTTCCTCCAATCAGGTTGAATTAGAGACGAGCCGCCGCGCCGGCAGCAGGAAGGGAGGCACGACACACCTCATTCTTGACAAAATGATTGGAATGATTAAAGCTCTTGGAAATCCACGTTTCATCCTTCTTTTTTTTTTTTTTTTTTTACGACGGGCTTCATTACCGTTCCCCGCGATGGCGTGTTGACCCAGACGTGCCACACGCGCCTCAAATTAGCGCTCCTACATCTCTCAACGCCCGTTTTTACATTCAAACCACACGGGCCGGGCAGTAAAAGTTGTATCATGTCAGAGAAGTGGCAGACTCTTAACATCATCGTGACAGTGCGAGTCTTTGCCATGTGCACCTCCTCGCTCTGTGAGACAGTTCCTACATATTTCATGTCGGCTCTGAAAGTAGCCCTGCCTCCTCCTCCATCGTCGGCTCGCAGGAATCCGCTCTCGGCCCATTGTGCGTCTTCACAGGGAGAACGTGAAGTGGGCAGGTAGCGAGCAGGCCCCTGATTGGTGCCTTGAATCATCACGACTGGACGACGGCGCTGGCGTGCGTGCATGTCTGACATTTCAGAGCGACATGAAGCCGGGGCCTGTCGCACAGATAACGTCCCCTTGGGGTGAGGTTGCCGGCGGAAACAGCGATTTAATTTATTTATTTCCCATTAATCCCCATGTAGTCGGGATGGCAGCTGCGTACGGGGTCACGTTCGCCCGTATCTTTGTTGGCTTCCTCTCTGCTATCACAATGTTACACCTTGAATCGAAAAGTGCAGCAGTTGTCTGTGAAGCTTTTGTGCTCTCGCGCCCCAACTTCTAATGCAAGAGCGCCGCGGGAATGTATGCTAGTGCCGCACTGCAACGCCCCATGGAGCGGAATCCTGTCTCCCAGCTGGGAGCGTGGGGTGCAGGGTTGAACATAATTGAGGAGAAGCAGGACTGCCGGCCAGTTAGCGGCGTGGGCCCTGGAGTAATAGCTCATGCTGTCCCCGCTGCCACCTCTAAAAGTAGCATAGTCCTTGTTTATGGCTGTGGAGCTTGCAGTTTTACAATTCCAATGAGGCTCCATCCAGCGCCGTCTTCATCAGGCTGGATGATTTAAGTCCACACAGGGAGCTGCAGAGCGCCGCCGCCGCTGCCTCTTCCCTCGCAGGGTGTATCCAGCAGGGGGCCAGTATCAAGCAGGCTTGATCTTCAAACCTCTTCACTGGCCTTTGAGAGAGCGCGGTCTCCAAAGACTGAGGTCATAACGAAGTCATTCACTCATAGCTTTGATCCATAATTTCAGTTGTGGAGTATCGCCATAAAAAAGGGTTTTTTTTTTCCAAGGACTCTTTAATGGAATTACTTTACAGAATCCGTCGTAGCTCTTTCCTTGATGACGCCGTCTCTTTTGCTTCTTGATTTATAATAATTCAATTTGAGGATATGAAATGCCGATCTGGCCACCGGCCATGAGGCCGTGTGAGCAGCTCGAAATCAGATTGAACAGATGCGTGTCTGAATAATAATGTTGACCACGAGACTTGGAGACAGTGAGTATCTGAAGCATCCAGATAGATTTGGGAAGATAAGGGGAGATTAATGGGATTCATCATCGGCAAGAGCTTGGCAGAAAAATGGTCGTTTTGCTCAGAGAGGATGATTTTTATTCATTAAAAATATGAAACGTGAACTGCTTCATCTGGGGGGCATGTTTATCATCTGTGTGCTGCACTTCCCTTTTATTCAAAGAAGCTGTATTGAATGTTTGAATGTGCACTTTGATGACTACAGGAATCCTGTGATGGCTGTTGTAGTGCATTAATCTACTCTTTAAATATCAGTTTGTACCGGAGGACTTTGTTTACATGTCACAAGGAACCAGCATCTTTCCCCTGACGCCTCTGGATAAGTATCGTACTTACACATTTACTTGAGTGTTTCTATTTCGTGCCACTTTACTCTTCTACTCCACTATTCAGAATCCATTCAGAGAAAGATATATATTTATTTGACGTCCGTGTTTAGATTGAAAAATGTTTTTCATGTGAAATACATGGATTAAACGAATCAACAAGATGCAAAACCAAATAGTCAATATGAGCTGTGAGGCTTTATTTTTATTTTACTGTTATTTTCTAGTAAATTCATGAGAGGAGCTTTGTAATTTAGAGCAAATTAAAGCCGTCAATGAATAAAGAGCTAAAATAATGAAAAGACAATTTAGGTAACACTCAAAATTGATTGGAATTAATTCATTGCAAGTTTAACCATTGACAATATGTCCAGTTTCCTCATATTCCTCTGCATATTATAGTATAAGTAATATGATATAATATAATAGTGGTTATATGGATCTATATTATTTGATATAATACTTTATGTTAGAGTGCAGGACTTTAACTTGTGATGTGGTATTTTTCTTTCACTGTAGTATTTCTCCTTTTACTTCAGAATAGAGCATGAAAACATCCTCCACCTCCTCCACCTCCTCCTGACTTGAGGCCACGTGTGTAGAACAATATGTTGACCATGTTCAGAGCGACCATACGAAGCTCATTCAGCCTCACTTCCCTCACAGAACATGTTCCCACTGATGTGTCGGTGCAACAGAGGCCGTGACAGAGCGCCGCTGCCGCTGGATGTATTCTAAATTGAACTTTTTGCGTCCACGTATTCAACATTTATGAGCCTTCCTTGTTCTCCGAGCATATGGCGCTCGGCTGGAGCTCCTCCTCCCATATGCCATAGCGCCCTGGAGAACATGCAGTGAAACATCGCTGGGCTCGTGGAGGTGATAGAAAAATCGCTCCATCACACATGAACTCGGCAGAAATGGGCTCTGTTAAAACAGCTGATTATTAATTGCACTATAACAACATTCGAGTTACAGTCAAACAGATGTTTGAGCATCTTTATCTTTTTGTGATGTGGCAGAAGTGGAATGGAACATGTGGACGGGGCTTCACTCAGTAACAGTGGTGAGCAGTAAATTCAGATTTGCGAGACGTATTAAACATTATCATTTGGCGTCATCGGGGAACAACAGTCATTTTCTCATCTATAAAACACAGAGCAGAGTGTTAATGGAATGAATGGATGATTCGGATGATCTCAGTGCCACTAGTGGATCAATTTACACATTAAGGCAGGTTTATTCATGTCGCACATTTCAGACACAAGAACTTAGATATTCAGAAAATGATTAATGGTCTATGTAGTAAATAGTGAGTGATTTTGGATACAGCCTTGATATTATGAGCCAAACTACATCTGGATAAGGACGAAAGATTCTCTTTTTTATTGTTCATTCTATCTTTAATTCAATCAAACAAATCAAATGTTATTAAAAGTTCTTTGACTGTAAATAAGGATGGACACGTCTCCACCTCCTCTTCCAGCTACACTACAATTAAGCCGCTGTCAACTTGAGTCTAATAATATAAATAATAAAAAAAGTACTCTGACGTTTTAGTTTGGTCCAACATGGTGGAGGCAAAGTGTGCAGCCCATCCTGCAGCCAACCACTAGGGGATAAAACACATTATATCCTAATAGCCAAGGTACGCTGCAGTTAATGAGGTCAAATAAACTCCTGTTCATATCTTCAGAAATCCCTTGACATTGTCATGAAGGCTGTAAGTCAGTTTTTCCACAAGTAGAATTCTCAACACCTCCTGATACCGGTCATCCAGGTGCAGGAAGATTTTTAATTAACGAGCTAATATTATCTCTAACTCAATATTCATCGTTCTTTTGCTGACTTTACTGAACATGGATGTTTGCGGCTTCACAGCTCAGTTTCCAAGCAAACACTGTCCTGGAACTTATTTCTACTCCCAGAAAGACCAATAAAAGCCACATTAGATGAGAACGTGTATGAAGTTTTTATGTAAGCTGTAGTGGAGGAGCGGCTCGCCCACTCACAATGTCAGGACTTCTGCTCACCTCCACATACACATCACCCTCAGCGGCGTTGTGGGATCGGTAAGAGGAGGACGAGGCTTTAATGAATAAATCAAACCTCGGGCACATTTCTTTGTGTGCATGTAAATAAATGCAAATAAAAAGCTTTGAAATCCAATCACACACACACGTCCTGCTCTGCTAGCTTCCCACACGAGCTAACGGTTAAGTGAGGCTTTGTACGAAATCCCATTTGATCGGATAAATTAACGGAACCACCTCCGACTTCAAGATAAGTCACACAAAAATACATATATTCAGAGGGAGAGAAATGAATCCTGACATTAAATTAACATCATAACACATGTGAAGCATCGTTTCAGGAGACAAATTAACACATCAATTAACACACACACACACACATTTAGCATTTTTTATTCTACTTGCTTTAATTATATTCAAAATTCTTTAATTACATTTAATCACAAGAGCGCATATGAATCACTCTGAGTGTGTAGATGCAGTGTTTGAGGAAGATAATCATGCGACAGTAAATCGTGAAATGATATGATTCACCCTCTTGCTCAACAGTTAATTACAATATGTAGAAGTGCAGGTGATGACCTCTTCAATATGTGCAGTTAAAAACACAGACGGAGAATTCTGCTTATATATTTGTTCGTCAGCTGGTGCTTGTTATAATCTTACACGTTAAGGTGCTGTGATTAGAGTCAGGTAGTAACTAGCTGGGCTAAAATTAGATAATCAAACATACATTTGTATGTTTGTTATCCGGGGGAGTTTGATGCTGTTGGTGCTATAAGATGCTGCGATTTTTTAAAAGGACATAATTGTCAGTATTCTTTCAGTGGAACAACAGCGATAATAATAACAATAAACTTTCAACTTCAACTTTCAAGTTACACCATTACATGTTAGAGCAACATTAGAGCAAAAATACAGGAATAAAAATATCACAGATGAGAAAAAGAGTAAAGACGAAATAGAATAAAAACACAAGATGATTAAAATGTCTGTAAGATCAGAGTTAGATTCAAAGTAAATGAGTTAAGTCTTGAGAAAGCAAACCTATAAAAATGTGAGAGTGTGACAGAAAAGGTCCGGTCACCTTTGGTCCGAACCCTAACCAACATGAGCTGGGAGCGCTTCCAGTTTGATATTGCAATTCAGAGCTCGGGCTCACTCTTGTTAAGAGGAACGGGAGTTCAGACCATTGTGTTCTCTAGAAATTGTATGAGGGGGGGGGGGTAAAAGCACATTGCCTCTCTCTTTTGTGTGCGAGCCCGCGGGAGATCTCATCTGAACCGAGGTTTTACAAATAAGCTGATTCCATCATCGAGGAGAAGGTTTCTCTACGATGGGCACAGAGCTGGATTCCTGTTTTGACATGTGTCGTCTGTGCTTTGAGGAAATTCACCTCGCACCAGAATATTCAGCTCTGAAGAACAGACGGTGACTTTGTTGTTTTTTTCCTGTCCGTTCCCAAATCCACCTGCTCACCTGGTTCCCATTTCCCGACCACTGGAACGTCTCCGCCCCCCCCCTCCACACCTGCTCCACATCTTCTCTCCGGCCCATTTTCCCCAGGAAGCTTCCAGTTGGTTTGCTAATGTCTCTCACTCTAACTTTGTCTTTTGAGCCTCTCGTCCACACACAAGTGGCCTTTTACATAAATAAAAACTGGTTTCTGTGTAACGGTGTATTTAAAACGGAGCGTTTTGGAAAATGATGACATCACAGCCCACTGTTGCTTTGTGTGATGAGCATGCACCAGAAACAATGGCGGCTATATCCAGGTTTGGTTGGCACTGCTTAGCGTAATTACAAGTCTGCAGCTACATTTAGCATTTGAATAAATAAAAAATAAAACACTTACAGGCCTGGTCCATTGTGACTTGGACCACAGGGTTCTTCTCTGTTATTTGACGGATCCTCGATGTCGACTTTATCTTGTGTTTTCTGTCTGGACGGAGATATTTTGTAACACAGAGAAAAGATATCTGTTCAAACACATCGCAGCAGCAGGAGCCGGGACAAGGCCTCAGTGTGAAGCCTTTGTGCTCTTCATGCTGTGGACTCTTCATCGTTTGTTGAATTCAAGTAACTTCCTGTGTGTCCTCCACCAGCTACCGCCACCAGCTGTGACGCACCTCCAGATGTCTGATAAGATTGTGAAATGCAAATCATGAACCGTGAATCTTTTTTTGCTAAGTTCAGTCGAAGGAATTAGTCTCAATGAAGGACTGACAGTTGATTCTCAGCCTCTTCATCGTCAGAGGAGCTGCATTGGACCCGAAATTGAGCCGATTAGTGTTCAGCAGGTATTTGGGAACTACAGAAATAAGATCCACGTCGTCTTCACATCCCACAGAAACCACAGCCTGGACCTCAGCTCATTTGATTCAAAGCCACGTTACATATTGAAGAAATGAGGAGATGAGATGCATAAATCATCAAAGCAGTTAATAAGAAAGGAAGATGAGGCGTTTGTCTCTGGAAGCTGCATTAGTGGTGACATTATGATAAAAATAAACCTGGTAATGACAGAACCTTTGTGCTACTTGCTTTTTTTACGTGCGCTTTCTCTGGATGAGCCTCTGACATTAGTTTACTTTGTAGGATTCAGTCACCTATCATTAGGAGACTGAACCGTGGCCTCAAACAGCCGCTGCAGAGGAGAGACCGCCGTCGGAGGTGACATTGTTGCTCCAGCTGTTCATACATCCAGCTGCTGCTTTGCTTTGTGGGATTGGAGGTTTTTCTTATTGTCCTCATGCTGTCGGCCACTTTCTTCTTTGACCTGTTGACCTCACAGAAGTAGCAGTGGAGCGGTTTGTTATTTAGACCAGTTCCTAGAAAGCAGTGCCTTGTTCAGATGCATTCAGGCTGTTTCAGAGTCGAACATCCTCTGGCAGCCAAAGCTTTCAAATTGATGTTGATTTGTGCGACAACTTGCTTAGAAGTCTAAAGTAGCATGAACTGAAAATACTCAACTGAAGGAAGCGAGCTACATTCAATCACTGGTGTTTTATACACATTTGAAGAATAAATTACAAGATGAGCATCGACTTTCAATCTCTCTTCTTTGTTTTCTTTTTCTTTGAGAATTCTAGCACACACCTTCATTGACATTTTGCATTAGATGGACATTTTTATGAATAATCTCAGAACTAGAGCCTCCTTGCCCTTTTTGGATCTAAGTTATAGACTCAAAGTCTCTTTTTATAGATAGATCCTGCTGTTTGGTTCTGCTTTCTTCAATGCTGCCTTCTTCTTAGCAGAGAGACGACTCTGACCTTCTTCTGAGGATGACGTCAACAACATTAAGAATAAAGTGAGAAGTGAATCTGTCGACGAGATCTCTGACAGGAGCTGAGAGCTCTGAGCTGGTGTGGGTGTAAAAGCCTGACTGAATCACGCACAGGTGTTTTCATTCACCGAGCGCTTTCTGTTCTCGTCTGGTTTTTAAATCTGCTGGCATCAGAGGAGCATCAGAGTCTTAAAATGTGTCCGGTAGCTTGTGTTGAATGTGTTGCATGCTGGGAAAGTGCAAAAGTTCTTTAAGCATCATTTGAAATCATCAATATTAATATCAACCACTGTAACGACACAGTTCAAATCAATTCACACAACGGATTGTATTCTGCAAAGTCATCAAGGAAAAAGTTTGCATCATATATTGAAGCCTTCAGTTAAAAAACACAAGGTTTTTGCTTTGTAATAAAATCATTAATAGTGATTTTCCCGACGTGATATTTAATAAAACATAGTTTTACTTTAATGCATAGATCGTACCAGGGGCTCTTGAGACAGTTTGTCTCGTGAGCTAAGGAGCTGCAGACATTCGCTGGGTCTCAGGTCAGGGGCTACATCTGAAGACCATTTGCATCGCAGCAGTTTGACTGTGAGCCGTCCCATTTCGAAGGCTCCTTCAAGTGCAGCAGACAAACGTGTCCTTCCATCCCTGAGAAATGAAGGCTACCACATGTGGATCCTTCCCAGCTCAACCGAGCCTCCGCGGTCTAACCGGCCCACGGAGGAGGTGGTGTTTGTGGCTCAGGTAGAAGGATGTAGCCCCTGAATTGAGTCACAGCCGGTGAATTAATTTACTTGGCGATATGTGGCTCTGCTGATCGTCTCCCGCTGATGTAGCTGAAACTCACCAGTGATGATGATGATGATGATGGGAGGTGTGAAAGATATTTAACTCACAACCACTGGGAGCTGTGCGGCTACACATCGTACATACAAGTGATGCATAAATCGCAACACAAGGAGGAAGATACTTAAAGTGAGAGCTGAACAATTGGATTTGATTGAACTGAGTCACAGACACCCTGAGCAGCGATTTAAAGAGATATTACATTTGTGTAAATTGGATTAGTTTAGAGGCCTCGCTGGAAACCAGAGACGCCGTTCAGCATAAGAAAATACACTGACATTAAGAACGGTGCCTTCACTGACATTAATACTGCAAAACTCTTTCCCACCAGTAGCCCGTTCCTTGTATAATGAATTAAAATCCAATTACAAGTACTCATTACCGTAAACAAACACCACATTAGCATCGGATATGCAAACGAGCGAGTATTGTGTTACTCAGGGTGATGAATCACTGCGTTAGATGAGAGCGAGTCGCTGATATGTCGGTAACAGCCTTTCTTTTGTTGGGGCTGAATAAGTGGAAGCCACCCAGCTCTGTAGTAAATACTGTGCTCATTCGCAGCAGATATAATACCCATTAAAGATTCATTAGTAAACCAATGTACATACCAGACACATTCTTTTCATCCTCTTTAGTTTGCAGGGAATCGTAGCTCGCACTTAGAAATGACTCAGGAATATGTTGCGGTTTCCTTTTGGTCCTTAAGTGCCCGCTGGTATGAGCCGCTGGAGAATCTTTAAAAAGTGCCACTTTAACCAAGAGTTGTCGAGCAGGAGCCGACAGGACTTTAAGTTGAGGCTGCAGTTCAAAGTTATACCTGCACATTGCCACATATGTTCATTAGACAGCACTTTGGTTTATTGTGGTTGGGATCTGTTGACAGTGCTGAGAGTCAGACGCCGAATACCACAGAGACAATACTTCTTCACTTGATGCTAAAAGCTCGTAGTCGGTGCTTTTGCTATAGATACAAATATATTCAAGAGTTTCCCTTAGTGTTAAGTAGAACAAAAGAAAAGGGCATTTGTGTTCGGAAGACATTAAATGATTTGTGAAGATAGGTACGAGAGTTACGAAGACATGCGAGTCTACAAAACATGAACAAAACCAAGAATTACAATCCTGGAAAAGGTCAAGGATTAGGATTTATCTTCTGGGAACAATGAATATCAATAGATTTGTGTCAATCCACTCCAACAAGTAGATGTGGAGATATTCCACTAGATAAGTGATAGAGGAGAAGAAAAGGGAATTCAAGGCAATTCATCAAATGCATATATTTAAGACAATCTAGAAGATATTTGGTTTGGTCTTAGATTTACTGACTAAAAAGATACAAATTCAACTCTATCTTTCTTATTCTGACCTGATATAAGTGACCAAGATGAGTTAAATCCTTTGGATATAAAATTGGCAGCTCAAACTTTCCTGCTCTTGTCTGTAAATCTTCAACTTTTCTCTCCGCAAACATTTGACGAATGACTTCAGGAGGAAAGCACAGGTGGAAAAAGCCGACATGAACAATGACTCCCAGGGAACCTGTCCAATGAGTCACCGTGTACGTTACCGAGTCCCGGAGCCGGCTGAGCTGAATGAGTGCAGCCGTCATTAATGCTATTACTTACGCTAATGTGCTGCTCCTGCTTTGAGGTGTAAAAATGCGGCGTGAAACCAAAAGTGAAAGGAAGGAAGTCGGCCTTTTCATTTTATGTCAGTGTCGTGGTGCAGTGGGAGCGAAACACATTATCCTCCATCAAAGTGTATTTGCTGGACAATAGTTTGAAACTAAAGGGGAGCACTTTTAACAGCGGTGCACGTCAGGGACTTCTGGGCCAGAAAGAGGCACTTTTCTCAGGTGCACAGGAGAAATCTGTCACATTCACCACTTTGGTTCTGTCGACTCCAAATTATTGTGCTGCCAACAATTTCCGGCATTTACCAGAAACCCGCTTTTGCAGATTTTAAATCCATATCCCCGTCTCTGTGCCAGGGTGTTCGCAGTAAAGCTTAGCACCGCTTCTAAATCTAAATGTCCACCGATCCAATACTGGACACTTACTACCCTATTCTTTTAAAGTTGGCCCATAAAAAGACCTGTAAAATCTCCCCGTCTCCTCCCCTGCATGTTCCTCCTGTGCTGTAAATCTCCCCACAACTCCATCCTCCACATGTTTTACTATTCATGCAGTCAATCTATTTTTGGTATATACATGTCCGTGCAATATAGGACAACGTTAGGTCTGCGTTTGCTGTATCGTCATAATGTCAAATGCATTTTCAGGCTGTGGCTTCGTCTAACCTTGGTTCTGTGAACGTGCAGCAACCGGGAGCAGCAGCACAGCAAGAACGACTGTGTTTACATTTGTAGAAACTAAACAGTGTCATGACTCAATCGGGAGGGGGTTTATTTTTATTTTTTTTCCACCACTAATGATGTAGTGTTTTGCAAAGTATCCAAGTTGCTTGTATCGTAGAACTGTGACACTGTCACATGTTTCTAAGGAAATATAATGAATGGGTTTAACTGAATATTATTAAATAAATATTAGTATGTATACGTGGGTGTGAGCTGTTTGCAGCTGCAGCGAAAAAGCAGAAAATACAAGTTACTGTAATGACAACAAACATGGATGTGTGTTTTCTGAAAATAATACAAACTCATTATTTCAATGAGAAGTCCGATTCACTTCAGCTTTATGTTGCTGTATTAAGATGTAAAACCCAAATAACTATCAAGTCCATGACAGTTCTTAACTTAATTTTTGCATCCTCACCTGGATGCAGATCATTTGTAAAATGAAGGTTGTGTGGACAAACTGAGACAATATCATTTCAAAAAGAATATCTGTATTCGTGGAGATAAAGCTTTGGTCAATAAAATGAGATCCTCTTCCCTCACTTTGCTTCCATGTATCTGCCTGAAGGGATGTTGTGTGACAGATGATATTCATAGTAGTGATGAAACACTGACATTTCTTCAGTCAAGCAGATTTAAAAATGTAACCGTGTGTTTGATGTACGATTTCTTGGAGTGATTGGTTGGTTGCCGGAGCAACACGACAGCCAAATATAACAATATCTACAACTACATCGTCTTTCATGTTCATGCTTCGTTATTATGGATTATTTCATTTGATGTATATTTGCCTGCGGAGGCTGTGCACCTCTTGTTGTTGTGCTTGTTTGTGTGTTTGTTGCAGAAACATGTTGTTCTCCATCTAGATGTTATGTATATGGATGTGAAGGTGCACAACACATAACCTACAAAAGAAAGTCAAGGAGGTGATTGATTGCAATTGACTGTAAAACTCCATCATACTGAATATTTAACTTCTGCATTTCTCCCCAAATGATGTGATGTGGCTGGTCATTTTGATGATTTTAAATGGAAAGTATTTAGAATGTGACTTTCCTCCTTTGTTTAACAAATGCACAGAGTACAGATTTATTATTAGCATTGAGTGCTGAAACGTTTAGTCGTCCAAAGTCATAATCCACCACCGCAAATGAATTCTTTCCGTCAACAAAAGCTTTCATTTTTCAGGGGACAGATTTGATATCAGCGCCGCTAAGTTTGCTATAATACGTAACATTTTAATGAACATAAACAACATGAGCGTTTGTCGCAGCTGATAAAAAACACAATTCTATCCAGATTGTTTGTATTAGGGATGTGCTGAGCTCGGCGTTTTAGATTATGTTTACCCATGATGTCATTGAGAGAGAGCGGCGGTGTAAATCCATCCTCCAGGAATTAGCCTGTGGATAATGTGAAGCAGTGGCTGCACGCAGAGAGAGAGAGAGAGAGAGAGAGAGAGAGAGAGAGAGAGAGAGAAGAGAGAGATAGAGAGAGAGAGAAAGAGAGAGAGAGAGAGAGAGAGAGAGAGAGAGAGAGAGGATCCCAGGAGAAAGGTGCTGCGATTTCCATCCGAATGGACCCCGGGTGTCTCGTGTTAAATGTGACGAGAGTACTGATGAGGGTTTGAGGTTGTCGAGTATCTTAATCTTTAATGATCTACATATTTGGTTTATTTATAGTCTTTGCTTTTTAGCTGAAGCACGTTCATGTGGAAACACACTTAACCTTCCGCTACTTCCCATTTACCTCCTATGGAGATGATGCCATAGTAATTATAACCCTCAGCGGGGGTTTCAAAACCTAAATAATTTTGAGGCTTGATATCCGACCGAATGCTCGGCAGGACGGCGCTTGCGGCTCATACTAATGCAGCGTCTGGCCGAGCAGTCAGGTGTGCTTCCTTTGATAAATGGCCGACTATATTGTCCTTTAAATTTACTGCCCCCTTTTCTACTGTACACAATAAATTATCCGCCGTGTTTGAACCTCTCCTCTAAATGCGCAACCACATGCCCAGAAAAGCCCGAGGACATGTTTTACCCCAGTTGTGGGCCACCTGAGAGCTCAGAGAATTGACTGGGATAGAAAATTGCCACCGGCAGACTGGCAACTGGGTGTCCCGGTAAGCCCCCCCCCCCTTCCCCCGAGTGAAGGTGGATCTTCCGGGTGGTGGTTTTTACTTCCATTATAAAAGGCTGAGGTTTCATGTCGGCTCTTTGCGAGGCAGGACGGTGGCCCCGGCAACAGGTGCCTCCGACTGCTCCTGCATCGCTGCAATTTGGATATGGATAAGGTGCCAACAGTGATGGATGCATTGTCTATTGTGTTCCATAACACTGTCCTGGAGACCTAATTTGCCTCAGGCAGCAAGCCTCAGAGGGAGAGCAGTAATTCCAGCCTCTGGCAGCCAGACTGATAACACAAAACCTAATGTTGCTCTCAGCTTCAGACTGCAGGTTATTCTTTATATATATATATATATATATGTGTGTGTTTTTTTTCCCCAAAAGTTTCAATGTGCTTTGTTATGTTGACCAAACATAACTTCACATAACTGGACTCCCAGTAATATGAGCTAACCAACACATAACCCTGAATTATGTTTAAGTTTATGATTTCTGTATAGGACCTCTGACTGCAGCCTGGTAAACCAAGAATTAAATATATACACGCTATAAATAGATTATGTGCATAACTCGAACCTGCACTTTACTATCTTGAATTCTATGGCTTTGTTGCATATATTACATTCGCAGGTAATTGCTTTACTGTTTTACTTTTACTGTGAAATCTCCAAAATGACTTGTTTACGTTGAAGTGACAACACACTTCATAGTTTGGAAGTTAAAATAGTAGAAGATATTTGAAATACTGTTTAATATGTCTTCATAGGAGTCAGGTATTAACAGAGTCCTCCCTTCAGTTATCAGATATCAACTTAAACACCTCGTCACACAGTGTCTGCTGTGAGCTGACACCGTGTTTAACCTTGTGTTGCTGCGTGAAAATGGAAACGTGAAGGAAAAGAGAAGCTTGAGGACGAAGTGAAACATATTCCATCTAATCCACAGCGCTCTGCCCTGGTTGGCTGCTCTCTTTTAATTCAGACCTCGCCTCGGGAAAGATGCTTTTCTGTGGGCGTGTTTGGCAAACTTAACAATCTCGCACTGGTTCATGGGGACAGCAATTAACCTTTCCTCTCACAGGGGTCGCAGACGAGAGAAGAGAAACCATAACAGATGCGTCGCCTATTGGAATTCATTTATTACTTCGCCCCCTGTCCTTCGTGTGGACACTGCAGAGAATTATCCAATAAAGCATCATGTCAGGTTCAACTGACGGGGTTATTAGGAAGCCGTGATTATCAGGTTATGCCAAGCACATGCAGACGGCGACAGGTTTCATAATGTGTTAGAGCCTTAATATAAAGGATATGTATCTTAACATTTCAATTTCCAACTAAAGACAACAAAATAATTGAATGCAAAAACCTTCCTTTCCTTTCGACTTGGCTCTGACAATAACACATGAAATAATCCTGCTTTTGGAAGAGAAGTGAACCGCCCTCAAAAGGCTTTTCTGCAGGATCCATTGCTATGTTGCCAGTAGCAACCATTTGCATTCAGAAACATCAGATGTTTCTTTGTAGGAGCTGTGATCTATTTTTGTTTATTATTTGGCGGTGCGCAGCTTCCAGACATGTAGATGTCACGCCTGGCATTAAAAAGTTTCCCTCCCGTGAATCGTGCATCGGGAAAAAACACATCTGCCGGTTGTAATGAATTAGGGGACCTGTTGTTCAAAGCACAGTGTCGACACAGCTCTACTGCAGAGGATGGTCTGACAGTTGTTTTTTTTAGCTTTTTCAAAGATTAAATATGATAATCAAATCTTCTGTAATCATGTTAGATTTTCCACAACAGGGCAGTTGCAGCGTACGTCTGTCGACAGGAGAGCATATTCTCCGCAGCTGGTTTTAAAGGAGCTGGAGGGACGACTAAAAACCCTAAATTGACTCACTAACCCATCACTCCCCATGTAATCCATTTAGTTCGTTCAATTAAGGCCCCAACTTCCCTCCGTTCCTCAAAAATATTGGTCTTTAGCCACATTCATGGTCGCCATAGTTAATGGATTGCCATGAAATTTGCTGCAGATGCACTTTATAAACTCTAATGACTTTGGGGATCAAAGATCTTCTGCTGCAGCCTCACCAGCAGGCCGATGTTTTCACTTATTCAGGGAAACATCTCCACTTTTTCTTTATATATATATAAACCATATTACCAAAATATATGGTTTTGGGATCTATATCACGTCAGAAATGCATTTGTTAACAGTATGTTCTGAAATTTTAAATAGTTGTGTCCCAGTTCTGGGGCCCAGACTGGGAAGACCAGAGGGAAATGAGACAGCTTTGCCCAAGAGGGATCCACCCATTGGGACTGGATGCATCTGTCGGATTTGAAGGAGCTTTTGAAATGGAGTTGTGACGCAAGCGTTCTTCAAATGCAGCCTCCAAAGAATGCAGCAACTTTATTACACCGTACAGTTCACTCGTTACTATATAAGTGACACTGCTCTAAAAGTTACTCAGAATTGTTTGCTAAAGCACCCATGTAATTAAGGGTTAACGCTTTTTTGTAAAAGAGGGAAAATAATTAAGGATGAAAAGATAATTAGATTTCCAATCCTTTCCTGCCTGAATTATTCACAGTATTTAGTTTCCCTCTTCAGCAGCTAGTGGCTGTAAAGCTGAACGAGCGGATTCCTCTCCTGAGCCTCTGTAAAAGGCCGACTCTCATGTCGCTGCAGCCACATCCATTCAAACTACTTCTGCCTGTAAAATTAAAGGTTTCAATCAAGTTAACTATTCCACCCTCCGTAGAGCTCCAGTACCAATACATGGGCATTAGGGACACAGGTTTCCCCGTGTCTGTCATTGCAGGACTGCTAGGGCGTGCCCCAAACAATGTGGTCTGCTATCCCCCCCACCAGAATGTAAAAGAGGCAACTGCGCAATTAGAGCCTGCAGAAACCATCTATGTGTAAGAATTTGAGATCACATGCCAGTCAAGTATATAAGTAACATTCCAGGGAGAAAGCCAAAATGACCTTGGCAGAAAACGACTCCATGTGACGGATTCAGAGCTTTGCTGGTTTTACATTTTCTCCCGAAGGGGAAAGCAAAGTTTTAAATGGTCACATATTCCACTGACGTTTGTCGGCACCGCAATTAATGTCTGGTAAATTATATCTTCCATCCGCAACGATAAAAAATCCAACTTCTCCTTTTCCGTTGAAGACAAAGCAGGAAGCCCAGAACATTTCCCACCGGCCTGACCTCAGCAGGGTGGAGAGTCTAGACGGCCAAAGCAGGTGGTCAAGGTTGACTCTGCTTGATAGTCGCTGAGAAAATTTGAAGTCCGTCAATCAGCAGCAGCATCGGTGTGAGGAATCCTCCGCTGGTGGTGATTGATTCGAAGGTCTATCTCATCTAAGGCCCCTGAGTGTTTTCTCCTCTCGGAGCCATGGGTTATAAACCGTCGCGAATCCCTTAAAATTGTTTTTCTCCGCAACATCAGATAGAGGGTCTGGGCTTTTCTTTGCCATTACATTTTAATAAGACGGATGAGGGGGAGGCGGGAGGACGTTTATTTTTTTTTTCAAGAGGAAAATAAATAATCAGAGACTCTCGGCCATATTGCGAATGAATCAATGGGCTATTAGAGCCTGAAGCAGGGCATGAAAATGCATCTGTCTTGAGCTAAGAGATATAGAGGTCAGAGATGACAATGGAAAGATGTGTGGTCCAATCTGATCTGTGGCGATGCTGTTGTCACGTCTCTCCTGGCAGACTGCAGCTTTTGTTCCTAACGGCGCCGTACGTCAATATGGACATAACTGTCAACCGCCCACCAGGACCTCGACTGGCAATGTTTCATCGCTATTGCATCACCGGGAACATTCGCTCATGAGCGGTTTGCTTGCACATCTGAATATGATGTGGCACCGACTCAATTCTCTCTGCACTCAGGGGCAGAGTTTTCAAATTTACATCATTCTCTAGTCTGAGGTAAGAATAAATAGGGAAATAGAAATCTAAATTTTTTTTTAAATATAATGAACATCTTTGTGTTGTGCATAGAAGCAGGGATGTGGTTTAGAGCAGTGAAACTCATCTTCAGGTTCACCTCCCACGTCCTGTATTTATTTAGATTCATACCGTGAAACCCTGAGGAAATATTGGACTTTATATTAAACTTATATAAGAGTATAAGGGCCCAGACATAAGACAATAAAAATACAAATATATTAGGAAGAGGAAGCGTTTTTCTTCAACTCCTCTGGTCCGTAGTCAGAGGAGCGACTGACAGGTCTGTGAGCTGCCGGAGCGAAACATCCTCTGGGTGGAAAGGTGAGTTTCTGAAGTAGTGCAGCTGTATACTTAATTGATAGCTGGATCACATCAATAACGTAAAACCCATTCCTTTATTCCCACCTTGATTTAACCAACAGCAGAAAACAAAGGTCTTCTGCCTTTGGCTTGTTTTTTTTTCTCAATGGTTTGATTTTTATTCTCGAAGCAGATGATGAAAAATGAATCTTCCAGTCCAATCTTCTAGTTTGGGGCAGTGAAAAGAAGCTGTCAACACAACACTGACATATTATTTCTATCTATCTATCTGTGGCCTCTGTCTCTTCTTTTTCTTCTTCTATTGTTTGATGCTGCAACTTCCTGCAAGTGGATATAAAGTGTGAACTATCCCAAAAAAGTGTTTTCACACCGTAAAGGAACTGAACCATGATTTCATCGGATCTGTACAGACACCTCCTCTTTCAGTCGGCCTAAGTTTTGGTCAGTTGGTCCGGCCCGTGGTTTCACACCTTGTTGTTTTGGTTCGGACCAAACTGAAAAGTCGGAGAGTCGATGACGATAAAGCAAAAACAATGAGCTGCAAGTTGTGATAAACTTCTCCACAGAGCAAAGTTTTGACATAAATCTGTAGGATCATCATTAAAAATATCTTTAATATCTACCGTCCCGATAAGATATTGATTATAGCTGCTTTAACTTATGCTCAAACTTATATTTGACTGGTTGGTTCTGTTAATGCCTCTTTTTTTTTTTTAAAAGGACCATTGAAAACCCTTTTTCTCGTTATGAATGTAATAAATGTAATTCCAGGAGCCCGGGCTGTAAATCCGCTCAGTGTTATGTGATCAGATGTCAGTAAACGGCCGGTGAGGGAAAAGGGTGGCTCGGTTCTTCAAATGTGTTTGACAGATGCCACCCATTAGTTTCATTCATTCCCATTCATCATCATCACTGTGTCACCAGTAATTACTCCATTTACACTGACCAGCCCTGGTCAACCCACTAATGAAGGTTAATGTGCTCGTCGGCCGTCATTCTCCGGCCTGCATTAAACCGGCAACAATCACAATCCCCACCAGAAACACAATGTGCTCTCAGGCTTTTTATTGTGGCAATACCATTACTGTGCCACGGCTGTGTCTCATCTCATGGAACAACGAGCGGCAGACGATACAGCGGCCACCTTTTCTATAATGACATGCTACAGCATTGCCCAGTGACCGAGAGACAAAGAGACATATCTGTCAGAAATGTAAAAAGCTGCAGAGGAGATTCTCAGCAGGAACAGAGAAGAGCTTATTTACATTTCACTCAGAGCTGGTTTGTATCTGTGGAGGGAGTCAGACTCAAAGTGGTCCAGTTAAGATTTACACACGTGCACAATGAGTTGTGTACCTTTTAAATGCAAAGATCACTGTGTCCTCAGAAAACATGTTTTTCTTCTAATGTTTGCAATATTTCAAAAGGAAATATCTTCACGTTCACTTGGACTCACAGAAATGGTTCCATTGAACTCATGTTCTTGTGGATCTGTTATTTTCATTACATGTGGGGTCAAAGGTCACGGTGACCTCATGAGTGGAGATAAATGTACAGTATACACACTGAAGCTGCCCTGGTTGTCGCAGGTACACAACCGCAGGGGAGCAATTACAGTCTGATCACGGATCAGAAAAAAACAGGAGAAACAGCAGCAAATTCCTGTGTAACCTCAGCTGCAGTTATCACAGGAGGAGGAAGGACCAGATCTCTTTCCACAGACGATGTTTTCAGAGATGTTTTTCTGCCTCTGACTCGATCGTGTGTCGGATTTCAATCTGTCTCGGATGCCTCTTGGAAGCATTTAACAGTTTGTTTTTTTTGGAGATCGAATAGCCAACCTGAGACCAGGAAGGATGAATTAAGTGACTACGTGTAAATGGAGTCTACTGAACGGCAGACACACACTTACACAACCAGGTGGCTCAGGAATGTGTTCACACTGTAGTTACATGGTTACTGTAAACGGGTGTATACTGTACATTTACATCTTTTATGCTCGCCACTTATTTTGGATTCATACTTCGACTCCTCGGCTCTTCAATTGCTCCATGTAATGATCTCTGCTTCCATCCTGCACTCTTTTGTTGTGCACGTGCGCTCTTAGATTAGAAAACCTGGTTACCTGTGAACACTGCACAGAAATCTACCCAAGAGAAATCAAGTTTCTCTCTACAACACAAACCAGGCGTCTCATTACGTGACATTTAAGAAAAAGACAGCTGATGGCGGCCGGGTTATGCAAGTGCATGTAAACACAGTCATGGATAAGTGAGAGTGATGGAGGAGAGCGAATGGAAGTGACAGTGGAATTACTGAGGACAAACAATAAAATGCATATTGCAATTATGAGCATTAAGGAGATTTTTATATCCGTCCGTTGAAGATGCAATATTTTCAGTAAATGTAACATGTGGACAAATCTCATCTGGACACAAATAGATACTAGATGAATTTACTGATATGATGCTGTGACCGAGGATTATTTTCATTTTCAAGTAATCTATCGGATTTATTGGATTAAGAACATGGAAAACTGTAAGAAACTAGTCCCAAACCTAAATTTGATCAAGTTACACCATTTTAAAACGGAGAAAAGCTGTAAATAATCACATGTTAGCAGCTGGAGCAAATAAATCCAAATAGCTGGAGATATGTTGTAAACCAGATTATTCTCAGGCGTGCTGGCTTCTCAAACATTCTGTACTTCGGCGAGCCCACCGGCCACTCGCTGTTTACATGCTCCTGTTATCTGTAACAAGTCCACAGACTTCGCCCATCGCCGCGTCCGGGTGGCTGAGGAGGAAGATAGAACAGGCGCTGAGGCTCTGCCCTTCTGATCGAAGGGAAGAATGGAGGAAGGGGAGCGTCCTGTTTGATAGCGGAGGAGGGAGGATGCTTCCCACTGTCGGCTACAGTTCTGCATACAGAGTCAGATAAGAGGATAGTGTGTGTGTGTGTGTCTGTGTGTTATACACAGTGGAGTAGTGAACCACTGCCTGAATTCAAAAGTTCAAGTTTGACCTTTATAGGCGTCTGAAGGTAAAAACAAGTGTTGGGTCCAGACTGAAAATGCCAGTGTCTAAAGCGTCTGTATAATATACTGTGTATATTAAAACCCAATAGTCGTACAGTTGATCATTTTAAAGGATATTAAATCGTTTTTATGCTTTCCAGTGTCTCTTCCCTCTAGTGGGTTGCATAGGTTTTTTGAGAGTAGTATAAAAAAGTTAAAAAGACCAAAGTCCACAGTTAAGGGACCTTTTCTCGCCCAATGATAAGGACACTACTTCCTTATCATTTGGATATTAATTCCCATTTCATATTGAAAGTGTCTTGGACCTGTTGCTGTCCCCAGAATGTCCCCACCCAGCTGCTCAGTCTTTAAATAAAGGTGTAATTCACAAATGTACAGCTCAGGAATCAAGTTGAATGTTGGTCCAACACACAGTTCGACAAATACACACTAGACTTGTGTATTACGATGAATAATTCATTGGAGAAATAAAAAAATGACACAGATACTTTATTCGCAAAATAATCTTTCTGGAAACCCATAATAACCTTATTGTGTTGTGTGGATCCTAAAGCGCCCACAAACAGCTCTGTCTTGATAAATGATCAAATTTAAGTATCTCTATTGCCTTTTTCTTTTCATTATTCACAGTATAATAACAGCCAGACTGCTAAATTCTGTCAGATACCACAGTTTTTATCACCAGCCTCGATTAAACCGGGCACAACGGGTCTGGAGATGTATAACACAGTCCTCTGTGATAATGGTATGCTAATTTGTGCGAGTGTGTTCTTGGCAGAAGAACAGCAAATAAGGTGAAACACCTCAGAGTTGTAACTAAAGCGGCTCCCGGAGCCTCGTGGCCTGTTCATGCCACTGCTGCTCGCCGACGCCCACTCGGCCTCCCAGGATGTTCACAACAATTACACACTTTAACAACGAGCGGCGATGTAGAGCAACTGCGGTGAATCTGTTTGGAATAGCTGGAGTCAGCAGCTATGTTCTTTGTGCTGCAGCTCTGGTTTTTTCCTCGTCTTAATTAAATCACAGCCATGTTTTTTTGGGGGGGGGGGGGATCTAGAGTTTTATGGCCCGTGTGCGTTTATGAAGCCAGTGTTCATGCTGAAATGTTTATAACGCAGCATATGGGCCGTGCACGCTCGACAGCAAACACGCGTGTGTGCATTGCCAGGTGCAGGCTGCAGGGGAACATAATTAAAAACTTATTTCTGGTAATGTCTCTGAACAGTAAAGGTTATCCATATATAATGAATTTTCTATACACTGACATTGGCTGTTCTCCACCAGTTGCCACGCTGCGTTTAATCTCCCCGACGCACTGTAATTCAAATTTTATCATGCTTGGCGGTATGATTTAATCATCAGAATTTCTTTGGCATAATTAATGTCAGTGACCTCCCTAAAATCAATAGGAGGAATCTCCTAATGACAAAGCCCTGTCACAAACCTTTAATGGCCGCCATCACTCACTCTTTCTCTATTGATATGCTATTTATCATAGACTCCACTAATGTTTAGCTAATAACCAGGCAGCGCTTTGGAGGGAGCGGGATTATCAGCAAAACCCTCAGAAATACACTTGTTTGCATCTTTAAAGCATCTTTTACTATAAAGAGGAAAATAAAGAAACATTTTTTAAGAGTATAATTATTTCTTGTTGCAGTAAAATATATAATTTGTATCCTCGTTGGTTTTGCTCTTTTGAACATGTATTTAATATTCTCAATATCTCATGAAGTCATGCAATTCAATTTTTAACTTGTTATTACAGTTGTTCCAGGCACAAGTTATATATATAAAGATTTCTATATATCACACCATTATATAAATAGGTTTACCTTTAAATACAAATTCTTTAGACGTAGAGAATAAATGATGAATGGCAGCCACAGTCTCAGTGGAGTTAGTCTGCGTTCGGTATCAGTCTCAATCAGATATTGGCTGGTTTGCTTCTCGGTGTGGATGAATGTTTTATATTCCGTGTGCTGCGACCACGTCTGGCTCTTGTGGTGAAAAATGCTCCTGTTGTGATCCTGCAAGAGAAAGATTCAACTGAAGGAGAAGAGAAAAAAGCTTAAAGTGTATTAATAGTAAAAATGTATTTATAGCAACACTAACATAAAAAAGTCTAGTTCATTTAAAACAAATGATTAATTTATAACAAACGATTGTTCTTAATGTGTGTGTGCTGCTCTGGATATTGATACATCCATCCTTCCCGATCATTACGCAGCTCCAGTCACCAGCCTGATTTATTGTTTGAATATAGCTGCTCTCTAATGATGGTGCTGACTGGAAATCTGTAATGGACAATACACCAGATGAAAATCTTAGGTTTTAATATAACTAAGAGCAGTTCTGACACTGAGACCTGCAGCAAATGCTTGGAGGAGGTTAATTCACACGTATGATTAGAAAGGTTCTTTAATACACATATAGTTTGACGTAGGATAGATTTCTTATTGGATCTAAGTTTACACAGAGCTGGTAGCAGTATGTTCAGTAACTGTATAGAATGGAATAGAAGGGAATACAATGTAAAATGTACAAGAGAAAGCACGACAGCGAAGTTAAATTCAAGTTAGAATGAACAGAATTAACACAATAGAATAAATAAACAGACACAACCAATTATGGATATGTCGGCTCTCACCTCAATTACAATTACATTGTCTATTATTCATTTCTATAAATATGGACATCCCCGGTGGTGGTGTAACGTCTATATTATCAGGCTAAAAGTTTTGCAAATCTAATTAAATGAGAATGGCCTGTCAAACTTTAGGGAAACTATGAAAGCCGGTTTTAGGTTGATGATGTTTTCCAACTGTGCTGCTAGAAAGAACAAAATGATTTAAGAGCAGAGAAGCAAGTTAAAGCTTAAAGGCAATTTGTCTTAAGGAAAGAGACAAAGTTTTAATTGCTCGATCTGCAGAGACACGGCTCCGTTCCTACAGAGGAATCAGAAATATTCATATGGAAATAAATCATGGCACGATTTGGCTAATTTAATTAATAACAAGAAAAAAACGTAGCAAAGCAATGTTGAAAGTGGTAAATTGGTTTATAGAGCTGGTAGCAAAGTGTCTTGGTAACATGTTGGGTCACCACGACAGGCCAGAAAAACCTATTTGAGATGTTCTCCCAAAAGATCTCCCCTCATTTTGTGTCTTGCTGTTGGTGGTAGACACACTTTTCACATTTCACATCATGTTAGTAATCATGAAATCACTTATTGACCCCTGGTGCTGTGCAGATGGGTTAATGGTCGTCCTGGAGGAGGGACCACTCCCATCAGGACAGAGGTGTTTCATCAACCTTCTCCTTAAGGACGACAAGAAAAACAATGACCCGTCTCTTTTCCACATAGACCTGTGACTTCTGCACCACTGACATAACACATGTGGAGTCATTGCTCTGAAGTGAAGGCGTCATGCACTGCAACCATCAGACTGCAACAGCCCTCTCTGAGTAATTGTCGCCCTGAGGCTGTGAAGGTGACAAGGCCAAAATAATCTAGCAATATAAAAAATGGTCAAATCAGTCGATATCGATAATTATCAGGAGGAATACGACAATATTTTAAGTTTAAAGACTCCTCAGTGAAGGTTGTGTGTTTTAAACTCTTCTTAATGAGCAGAGAACTGAACTTTTGTTATATTGCTATTGATTAAAATAGTGTTGAAATATTGTCTTTATCCCTTTATGTCGACGGACTGTTCTTGCTGAAAGTCTGATCACGTCCTGCGTTCACCTTCCGTCTCCTGAGCAGTTGTCGCTCTTCTTCTTTTTCCTCTCACATCGCAGTAATGCACCAAGTTGTCAAACGCGTCGACCACAATTTTCTTATTTACCGACGTCTCTCCCATAGATCTGAACGCAGATGTCTCTTCAGTGACTGGTGCCGTTGAAACCCTCTGAGTCGTCTTTGTGATTGAAGCTGCTGCCGCTGCCACCTGTGCTCCGACAATGAACCCTCACATCTCCTCCTCTTACCTTCTCCGTATAATGTCTGGATGTCATCTGCTTCCACTGTAGTGCTCATTTATTCAGGCTTTTCCTATAATTACCTGCACCGAGGAGGTGATGTTTTCCTCTGCGTTTGTTTGTCAGTCTGTTAGTTAGTGTCAGGATTATCATGCAACTTGCTGAAAGGACGTGGTAGAGCTCAGGGAAGAGGCCATTCAATTTCAGTCTGGATCCAATTTTGAGATAAGGCAATTTTCCTTCGTTTTCATTGATTTCTCAGAGAATAATTTGTGGATCTTGATGGAAAAACAATGTTGGGAGGGGACTGATATTTCTGGATCTGAGTGAATTTAAATTATGCAACTTGGAGGAAGTGCAAAAATCAACGTGGCACTTAAATGTCCGGACACAGAACATCCTCTTGCAAATAGAAAAATAAATTTGCACTACAACAGTAATGGCTGCAGAACTGTCGATTCTCCATGTGAGGTCCTTGTCTATTCAAACGAGGAAATTGCTGAGTATCAATTTGTTTCCTCCACTCTTATCAATCTCACATGTACATCCTCCTTCATCTTCAGAGCCGTATGATGAATTACCATCAATTTGTGTGAAAGAATTGCAGGGAGGGCCCCCCCCCCCCCCCCAGATAGGTTTGTAATGAGAGTGGTCCCTGTGTATTTCGGTTGTTAGTGGTCAGCTGTTTGTGGTTTGTATGTATTTGTTGCACAATAGAGCTGTGTGACCGTATGTCGCTCCCCTGGTATGTTTCAACGTGAAAAAATTGTGCAAATTTGCCAAAGCAGCTACAAAAAACGCCCTCGGCGATGGTTGGAGGCGCCTCATTATCGGACGGTGGGGGGGGAGACGCCGAGAGCGAAGCAGATTACTGCCGGTAAAAAAAAAAAAGAGAAAAGGAGAACTTCATTTATGAGACGGTGGCAATTTCTTTCTTGAAGCTGCCAGGCATCAACAAAGCACTCGGGTAGTTGTGGTGATACTGGTTTCACTGTGACACCTCCATTCGTCCGCTGCTCCGCTGCTCTGCTGCTGTTGAGGCTGAGAAAGCGACGAGTGGACGTGGAGTGTTTAAAAGAGATAAAGATTATTGTCGCAACATTATTTATCAAGATGAAACCAAAGTCTTAATTTTGCACAAATGTGTTTGTTGGAAAATATACGTCTCTAGTGCTTTGGTCTATTTCATTTTCCTCATACTTAAAATCACTATTAGATGATTTGTATGTTGACATGATGAGATTACTGGTAAACAAAGGTGATAAGAAATAGAAAATCAGCTTGTTCTTTAACTGCCGGCTGTTATTTGGAACATGATTATGCAACCGACTGCTTGTGACGCCTCTTTGTAATCACTGGAGCCATCGGGGCTTCTTCACAGCTTTTGATGCCGTCTCTGTTTGTCTTTGTGCTGTGGGGGGGGGGGGGGGGGGGCAGGATGGCAGCTCCGTGCAGATGCCGTGTTCACTGCCAGATATAAAAAGAACACGAAGCAGGTTTTCTTCATGTTTTGCGATTATTAGAAACAAATCTGTAGAATCCAGACAGTCCCAGTCCTCTGTTCGTCAGGATGTGTGTGTTTATATGTACAGGTTCAAAACAGGTTGATGGAAATTACAATCTCAATTTCATTCAGTTAAAAATAGCAAATAAACTCAGTTTGGTAACAAATGGGCCGATTTTCACACTATTTATTCAAAATATGAATCTCTACTGACTCTATTTTACAAATGATTGCTGCTGTGTTAAACAGTTTCACTCCCACAGAGGAGGTTAATTGAAATAAGTATGATATTATCTTCCATTTTGGACCCTGACTCCTCTGCGAAGATGGGTCGGTGTTGACAGAGCAAATTTGTGAATTCACTATATCTGGATGAATTTCTCCTTCTTGATTAAATCCTCAGATTATGATGATTACGCTGGAATAAATTCACTTTGCAATTATAAAAAAATGAAAAGGTTTGACCCGATGACGGCACAACAGAATAGATTGAGGGTTCATCCCCTGAGGACCAAGTATATATGTTTAAATAGACCATTAAAAGATGTCCATTTAAGTCTTTTATAGGAAAGTAAAGTCAAAGTGGTGAACTGGCCGGTCCACATTCAAATCCTGCTGCTGGTGTTGTAGAATTTAAAGTTTGTTATGGAAACCACAGGCTTCGATGTCCCCGATTCATTGTTAATTTCCTCTTCAAGAAGTCGTCATTCATCGTCACACACGTTATTTTTATTTTTAACCTAAACACAACTCGGGAACAACATCAATCTTGTGTGAAATTCTTATACTCTTACTGTAGTTAAGAGTCTGGGGATCTGAGCAGAGCAAAGCTGCACGTCTTTACAAATTTCACAAATAAAAATATCCCTGCGCTTCTCTCGGAGAGAATAAACCGGAGACACCTTTTATAATGCTGGTACACAGATGGCCCTTTTAGGAACAGCTTGAGAAGACACAGTAATGGAGATTGTTTTTTACTACATTAAACCAGTCTCCTCTCCCACCTAAACACAATCAAAGGTTTAATATTATCAGTCACATCACCCAGTGGAAATACAATTTCAAGGTCTGTTTGATACATGAAAGAGCAATGATGCATTCTAATTTAAAAGTTCCACGATGGCATTTCTCACTGGGTTTTGGGGACAATTCTTTGATAATCCAGGTGCAGAATGAAGAAACATACACGAAGCCGACAGTGCTGGCTTCACACATGAGTTTCATATCGATGGAGATAAGGTCCCCTGATGCAAATTGATCCATGAGCCACAATCAATAACCAATGTCATTTTTTAACTTATATTTTTTAATATAGTTACAGACTTTTAACAGAAAATAGGTTCTTATAGTGTTTGAGAAACATAGAAGGAAAAGATAGAGTCCCAGAAAAGCTTTTAAATAACTATGATTCTTTAATAACTTAAAATCTTCTAAAAGTCTTAGAATCAAAATAAAAATCATGAAGTAGTTTAACAGAATTAAAAGTCACCACCAAAAGTCACAAAAAGACGTGTTCAGATTAACAGTTAAGAACAGTTTTCCCTACATAGCGTAAAAACCTCATGCTTGTTAACACATAATAAATATAATCTACCAACTTACACTTTAATGGGGCTGATGTTGTGTGTTTCTGATAAAACAGGAGGTCGTCTCCTACTTTATCAACTTCTAACTTTGGTCTCCCATGAGTAGGATCTATTCCCAACTTTAATGGAGTTTTAGTCACCTGCACCTGTAAGAAAATACCGTTGTAGTATTTTAGTCCCGATAATGGGGGCGCCGGATCAGCAAAAAAGCTCATATGGGTCATTTTGGGGAATAGAAAACGTTGTCAAGGACTTTTTTGCTTGTGGGAAAGATCGTGTGTTCAGGATGAGGTGACGGGATGAGCAAGAAAATCCGAATCTCGTTGCTGTCGTCAATAATAGATTGACATCCAGAAAAGTGAGGTGCAGCGGATTAGTACGGAAATAAAACAAGACAATGCGTTTAGAGAAGTGAAGAGGAACAGTGCTCAGCTGCGGTTTATCCTCAGGAACAAGTGCACACGGTGATACTACAGATACCAGCAGGTTATTTGTAGTGCAGCGAGCAGAGAAAAGGCAACTAATGCATCAATCCGTCTTCCTGAAAAATACCCATCGCCAGAGGAGTGTGATATAGACCTCGGGAAGTGACAAACAGCAAGGTTGTTTTCCTGGTTCAGCAGAAAGGCAGGTCGGCGGCAGAGGTTTCCCACAGAAAACACATTCATTTGTTTAAGGAGAGCTGCTTGGCAGGAACACGTCTATTTGTCATGGAGAACACGGCGAGTGAAGGAGTGATTGAGTGGCCTGCAGCGGGTGACCTGGGGAAAGGATTACACAGGATTGAAACAGTGGAGAGACGGAGCAGCAGCTGGATTGGAAGGTGAGGGAGGAGGAGGAGGAGGAGGAGGAGGAGGTGGTTTTCTTCCTCGGTCTCTGACTTGTGATGCATGTGCCACAAATGTACATTTTCTCAAGCACAGAATGTACTGTGGTGAATGTGCTGCGACCCCAAGTTGAACATCACATATTGTTGAGTTCAGCAAAAAAAGTTGTTTCTCGAGTTTTCACTCCCACATCGTGTGTCTTGGACCGGAGACTAAAAGATAAAGATGGACGACATGACAGCTCCCCAAGATTGAATGCCAAAGGGTCTCCATAGCCCCCCCTAGTGGCTGGCTGCAGGGTAATTCATAAACCCCTCCTCCATGTTAGCATATGGGACATCGACCAAACTAAAAAGTCACGTTAAATAACTTGGTATAAATATGGTTTCTGTAATTTTAGGTATTTGTATCACACTGATCACGTTTTCCAGTAAGTATTTGATGTTTTAAAAAAACGGGGTGAAACGTCTCGATTGGGAGCTGAGTCCGGCTCCTGATTGGTCGAGCGTGCGCGTTGACGGACCTCCCCCGATCCGGGTCCATCCCCCGACACCTACTGCAACACTCCTACAATCAATGTCAAGTATAACAACACATACAACAGGACGTATGCATGTGTAACAAATACAGACCTTTGATTGCCTGCAGTCCAATTCAAGACTTTCATGTTTGAAAACGCCCTCAGAGGATTTCACAGATTCTGGGGCATAACTATTTTCTTTTAACTATAGTGTTCTGCAGCTCAGGCATCTAATCAGATGAGGCTCTAAGTTGAGAATTGTTGAGTGTGAGGAAGGATCCTGTTCTTCACCATCTCTTTTATTCATCCCGGGGGCATGTTTCAAAACGTCTCTGGAGGCACCCGGGGCTCTATTTTTATGACACAGCTCGGAGGATGTTTTTTTGTGCTGCTAAAGTGGCATTTTCTCCCACTGCACACAGGTTCTTTTCCTACCAGTTCCTGCTGGGTGTTTTCAGTGTCACTCTGGGAACTTGAGTATAATGTGGAAGGAGGGGTGAGGAAGTGGGCACGTTGGTAACAATCAAAAAGTGCCGGGCAATTTTGGTGAAAACGAGCTCCGTGAGTGGTGGTTAGTGCGAAGATCTGGGTGCAACTCAGCTGGAACCACCGAGACAGAGACCGAGGGAAGAGCGTCGTGTCATTTGGGCAAATGCACATGTCCTGCCAACTATTAAAAAAACTATAAGAGCTTCTAGCAGCAGATAAGATGCATTTATGTGTAGTTTATATATACGTGTGTGTCCATTTGAGATCTGGAGGACGTGAGCAACGTTTTGCTATGAAATAATCAATCTTAACCAAGCTCCACTAAAAAAAGAAAAAGGGTGATTGAGGGCAACTGTTGTATGGCTGCTTTGTGTTTACAGATATAAAAGCCTGGATTATTTTCAAGAATCTAAACTGGCAACCTTGTGATGAAAGCTCTTTATGCTCGAAACTTTATATCTAGCTAATAGCAGCAGAAACTAGGGAAACCAGGTCCAGTAACGTTCTCATTTATGTGGCACACATGGAACCAGGCTAACATGTTATTATGAGCCTAAAACCAAACGCTTGCTTATTGCAGGTGCGTGCTAAAACTGTAAATGAGTTACCTGCAGGTGCTGAATCACCCACACTGCAGCAATTAATCCCAACGTTTTGGAGTCCTGCCAGGCGCCGTCCTGCTGATTCATTCACCCTGGTTCACCCAAAAGAAGCGTCACTCCATTAATAATGCAGGATGCCTTGATATAAATACACATTAAATATACATCCTTCATTTTGCATGCAACAGCGAGAACGTGACACGGAGGCCATGTATGATTTGATTTAACGACTGGGGAAAGGTGGAAGTCACCGTTTCAGTTTTTAGAACATTGTATCGCAGAGTATTCGGTGTTGCTGGGGAATGTTTGATGAAGCAAAAAGACAGAATTAATGTGTTAATTACAACAAATTACCACACATCTGTGGTTATTATTGTTCCTGTGTCGAGCTGGAGAAAAGAGCAGATTGTTGTTACCTCAGGAACGAGCCTGTGGCGCGGCATCCAGAGCTGACAGATGTCACTCACATTGGAAACAGATGTATTCAGCTCAGCTCCAGATTTCACAGAGGAAGATTTTTGTGATCTGTGTTTAATTACTGTTTTTTATTTATTTGTTTTATTGTTTTGTTCCCCCGAAACCAATTAAATATCCCAGCACATATTAAAATATGTCATTTAAAGAAGGTGTCTACTTTTAAAAGTAGTTAAACATTAGATTTGTTTCCCATCTGGGGCAAATTACAGTTTCCTTCTGACAGGAAACAAAGCTGTGATCAAAAGACACAGACAAGCTGAGACAGCTGAGGATAGAGTGTCTTTGGATTCATTTATTCATTTGTCTGATTTCTGTTTGTTGATTGTTACGGTTGTGTCGAACCTTGTTTGTGTCCTTTAACTGAAATTGGCTGCAATTCACCTTGAGTGCAGTCGTGAGGTCGTCCTCTACGAAACTCGTGCGTTGAGCTAAAGAGCTCAAATAAAAAATTGTATTGATTACACACCAATAATACCAATGCCCCTTGTTTCAGATTTTTTCTGTATAACGCTGCTAATGCTAATTGGTCGGTTAAGCATTTCCGACTGATTGCAAGCGGACACCTTCCTCGATGGTAAAACTAAGAAAAGTGATTGACCATCTAAAGGAAGATCGTCGTGTTTGACAACCAATGAGAATCAGGCTAATGTAGCAGCTGCTGACTGGACATGTTGGCGTTTAGAACTTTATTCAACGCTCACAGAAAAACCGGCACTGGCACAAGTGTCTTGTGGTGCATGACATCAAATACTCACAAAAACGTCTGCTATAATGGAATTAGATTTATTCTTTCAAACCCTTTTATCCAAAACATTAGGACATAAATGTTACTGGTTTGGGCTCTAAAGGCCCCACTATTCATTCTGGACAACATCCTGAGGGCAGAAACTCTCTGGTGGTGCTGTTCATATTTGAAATCTATTAAATTGGAGGTCAAGTGACATCGGAAATAAAACCAAAATGCTTCTTTTGGCTGTAGGTTGCTTGTTTTCAGAAGAGGCAGCTGCACGGCGACGACTCGTCTCCGAGCTGTATGGGCAATCAGGAAGTTGAGGAGAGGAGCGCACAGGAAGTTACTTCAATCAAGCACAATGCACAGCGAGGTATGAACATGCAGCTGAACACGGTGCTTCTGTCACGAGAGGGAAGATTAATTAAGATTCTGAGAATATGAATCCAACCGCAGACGCCCGTCAGCGGCCGCAACAGGAAGTTGCAGCAATGATCAAAATAGACTGACATCAAATGGTATGTGTGCATATAAATAAATAGACGTGCTGCATATTTATGATATACTTTAAACATGTCATGTGAAGAATTAACTGCATTTCTATTACCGGTATATCAATATTTACTGCTGTGTTATTTGACGTCACATATTATTTCACCCTGTCAACTGAGAATAACTTCTGTGACGGCCATTAATGCAACTCAGGCAAATCTTATATAAAGTTTTCAGAACTATGATGAAACACATTCACTTCTCTTGGCATAAGCTTGTTGTGAGAGGAGAAAAGATGATATTTTTCCACCCTGAGGAGAAAAACTGTTTGCGCTACATCACTGCTTTGAATTCAAAGGGGCTGCAGCCCTTGACAAAATCTGAGCTGTGTGCTGTGAAAGCCGAAAGGACAACAGAGCATTGTGGTTCTTTGATGAAAAGGCCATTTGGAGCCACCTTTTTCCTTGAAAAGATGCCGCATCACACCAACACACTTAATGGTTTATATTTATAGAGCGTTTTTTTGGGGGGGGGGCGCTCGCCGGTGGGCCGAGCCGAGAAGTGGAAGAAGAGGATATAGTAGACGGCAGTAATGCACCTTGACTTCGGTTGCCACCCGCCGATAAACCAACCTCACAAAGAACAAGATGCTTCTCTCGTTTTCGTAGATGCTGTAAAAAAAAAAAAACACCTTCACGGTTCTTTGAGGGGGTTTAGGAAGGTTTAGAAGTTTAGATCATCATCATCGTTCTAACTTTATATTGTGGGAGGTGAAGACTGCAAACAAGCCTGGATTTCTGGAGAGACCAGTGAGGCTTCTACTTCTTTTTCTTCCTCTATTGTTTAATGCTCTTTCAACTTCCTGCATTGGTTCTCACTCTGCAAGCGACCCACACCATGGTTCAGTTTGAGATGGACAGAGACCCCCTCTTTTTGTCAGGCTAAATTTTGGTCTGGACCGTAGTCTGAGTTCACATCTGTTATTTTAGTTCAGACTAACCTGAAAGATCCGGACCAAATAAAGTAGCAGCGAAAACATCCTGAAGTCACATGTGACGATTCTAAAAAAAGACATCAGTGCAAATATGAACACTTTAAAATTAGATAACCTAAAAGCACGCAGAGCAGCGATTCCAGGAATTAGGCACAGCCCGAATGACAAATGACATCAGGGTAAGATATGGAGATATTGTCCTTTTGAGTGGATCTGATACGACTCGGCTACAAAGTGCCGTGGGGAGGAAACTTTGCCCTCACTCACCAGGACTTACTGGGTAACTAAAGAGAAATATTTTATGATTAAGTGCTCTAATGGCTACCTTTGAGGGCCAATGACATGATTCATAATACAGTTTGCATGACTCTCTCTCTCTCTCTCTCTCGTGCTTGCCCGTTCCAAACCAGTCCAACTCCCAGCGAGGCACCATTAATCCACTGTTTGCCCAATCAAATTAAAAGTGGCAGCTGGCGTCTGGGTTTGTTCATTCATGAGGTGGATCTGATTGCGCTTCGGGCCCCGTCAGTGCATGCAGCGTGATAAGTGGCTTGTACAGCGATTGGGCTGATTGCAGAGTGATGTTTTGTCTGCCGTCGATGCAGTGTCCATTGTGAGCTCAGCGCTGATCGGGGCTGAATAATGAGGTTGTTATGGCGACGAGACCAAATCCAAACTGTGGAGGGGCAGCAATAAGATGGGAAGAATAAGAATTATCTGGTTTACTTTCACACACACTCTTTTAATTAATGACCAACTGAAATTAAAATAAGTTTCTGTCAAGAAATCTGTATTTTTCTTGTGCTTATTCAGATTTTAGTCAAATTTTATAAAAAGATAAATTGTAAGTTCTAAGTTTATTTTTCAGAATTTCAACTTTTTATGCAACTTAAACAGAAAATCAGAACCGACCCTTGGTAGCTACTTCAGGTAATGACCATTTAATTACATTCAACGGGTGCGGTCCCAGTCCAAACATACCAGTTGGGAATGGGCTGTTTGCTTGGCCTCTACGTGGTGTTGCTGGTTGCAGCTTTTTAGAAAATGCTCATAGGCACAATTTCACACTTGACACTGAAATGATTGAGTGACTGTAACAACAAGAACTTTCTCGAGACTTACAAAGACCATTATACCGTACAGAGAATATGAACTGGCCCAATGAATACCTCAGGTGATGCATGGTGTAATGTTGCAATGCAGAGACATTTAGAAAATCAGGTATAAGTGACTTCTACCAACAGAAGCACATTCCCTGTGTTAATAATCCTGATATACGATGCTGTGATAACACATTTTTCAATTTGCAAAATGAACTGCACTTCCTGTCTCCCAGCACAAAAAACGTTCACTGAATGAACGGTTTTTGAGAAAAGGTGAATTACATGAATACAAACGGAGATTTCTTCACATTATAGATGCTGGTCAGAAAACCAGAAAGGACAGAGGGTAAAGCGGTGCAGCTCCAAGTGTCCACACAGTTTCGAACTTCCAGCTGAGCCTCTGTATTTCACTTTCAATCCGAAGGGGAAGTACGTCATCGGCGGCTGGTGTAGGCAGCACTGCAAAGGTTATGAATGTCATTACAGTCTCTGAGGACTTTTGCCGTGATCTCATTCAAAGTATAGTTCACAGTCATAGTTCTGAAAAGCTCAGATCCAGCCAAAAATGTATTATGCTCTTAACAATGAGGTGATGTGGTTCTGGCCACTTGTAATGCTGCAGATAATCAGATCCGGGCGAGGAGCACAATGAGAGGCAGTGGACCTGACAGCGTGGAGAGCCCGGATTAGCCCACTCTATGAAAACAGAATCGCTGGTGACAGACACTCGTGGCCTTTCACGGAGACGGCTCACAATAAGGGAGAGAGGGGAGAAAAAAAATTAAATAATACCCAGTCATTTCTCTTATCAAACTGCTCTTTTCATTTCCTAAGCCCAGTATTGAATGTTCTCACTCAAGCTCATCACGGCTGATGGGCTTCCTTTTCTTTGTCATGTGTCATCCACACATCGCTCCTGCCCAGGGCTTAATAATGAAATTAAAAGAGTGTTGCATATTAATGCTGAAATGTTTTGAGCCACCACGGCAGAGCAATGACTGTCCGTCGGGAGGCTGCTGTCTTCAAAAATAATTAATACGCGCGACATGCTGGCCTCTTCTGTGCTCGGCCGGAATCACAATTCAGGGGAGTTCTTACTCTGGTTTCCAGGGAAGAGGGATGACATAGAAAAAAGACATTAATTCAAAAGTGACAACTTTTTGTCTTTATCCGTAAAAACAAGAATTTCACAGCTGACAGAAATAAACCCCTCTTATCTCATTAATCCTCATTTGCCCAGAATCACTCAGCATAAATCAAACATCACTTACAGTAATTTACTGAATAATATGTATAGATGTCCAATAAAATAATGTTCTGTGTCTTATTTAATGAGCTGTCCAGAGAGTTACTCGTTCATATTAGTGATGATTTTCTCGTGGTACAGTGCATGTCCATTTACAAGATGTAGTTCTGCTCCGACTGAGACTTTTTAAATGTTGTGTAAGTTTTAGTGTAATTCCTGGGTTCTTGTTCCAGGTTAATCCACCTTCTGAACAAAATAATGATAACAGTCAGTAACTGTTCATTTTACCAACTAAAAATAAGTGACAACCACTGGGAGAAAACTATGATGAAATATAATTTGATTTTCTGCAACAACTGAAACAAGCATCTGTGGAATTACACACTTTACCCTCCTGTTCACTTTAATCATATCCTTCACAGTCAGTGTAATTGCACGACTTGTTGCACATCCTTAATTTCAGGAACAGAAAGTCTTCGACGGCAGCACCAGCTCTCGGAGGAAAAGAACGAGTTTTGGGGCTGTATGTTTTAATTGTGGCCTATGTGCGTTTCCTGCTAACATGATAACAGACCCGAACATGACTTGTAACCTTGGTAACCATAGCATACACTAATTTCAGGGTACAGGGCCGACAAAGCGTGCAATTCTCTGGGGGGCCCAAGCTGAGAGCGGGCCCCTGAGAACAAGTGACTACATTAGTTCACGGCAAAGACAATTTTCTGAAGTTTTGTGGGGTTTGGTTTGATGTAGGGCCCCGAAGTCCCTTGAGCCAAAGTCCCTTGAAACAGTCCTGCACTCAAGCCAACAGTTAAGAGATGAGAGTGAGTGTGTCCTTAAGGTTTGCAGCAACTGTTGGTCTATAACAGATCGTTGTATCTTTTATTATTTGAACTAATACACAGAGCTCAACATACGACAAAGTGATTCTGCATCTCTTATCCATATTTTCTAAATTTGATTACAGCGCTGCACATCAGGCTGAGCTCATCTTCTCCGTCTCTAATGTCGCCGGCGCATTGACGACTTTGAACTATCGATATTCTCTCTGAGAAACGCAATTTGTCTCTTGTATAATAAATTAAATTAACGTTTCCCTCATGTGTCGCTGAAATGCAGTGAAATATCACAACAGATTCAAAGCTAATTAACTACGGGGGGGTGGGGTGGGGGGGGGTTTGGGGGGACAGATCTTTATTAAGATCAATATTCATTTATTTATCACTGGTTGTTTTGGACTGAATCGAGTCCAGTAGAGACGGACTTACAGGAGAGAAAAGGAAAACGGGAGGGGAGGGACGCTGATGCCGGCAGTTTGTCAAAGGGAGGAAAAAAAGGATAGAGTGAAAGAAAGAAATGCCAGGTATTGAGCAGATGTGGAGGCAGGACAGGATATAGTAAATCCATCAACAATTCCCCAAATCACTCGGGGAACTGAACTCATCTCAGGGTCAGTGGCAACTCTCTTATCCACGCAGAAGCGCTGAGTCGGCTTTTAGAGTTAGCAGGGTCAGCTGTACCTTGAGTCGGTGCTGATGCCATCAACAGCGGGTTTATAAAGTATTGGGAAAAAGTTGGAAAGTAGCGACAAGTAAAAGAAAGTCTGAGTTTATCACGACTCCCTGATGCCAATTCATACAGAAATTCCGATTCAATTTGACCTAATCACGTTATCAACGCTTTTATATTACATTTCATGAAAGCTACATTTGCTGTTCTCCTTATCTGAGGCGAGACGCAGTGCAAACATTAGCACTGCCTCAGATTAAAAGCTTTCTAAGATGAGAGGCGGCTGCAGAGAGAGCCGAGATGAAGCTACTTTCCTTTTGGAAGATTTTTCTCCTCTGCAGCCGACATTTAGTTTAATGACTTGAAACTCCTGCATGAATTGCCATGACATTTTGTGCAAATATTCATTATCCTCAGAGGATGAATACTAATGATTTTACTGATCCCTTGACTTTTTCCCTCTTCTGCTTCAAAGACGTTCACATTTCGGGTTTGAGGGGAAACATCTTGACAGCTGTTAGATGGCTGCCTTTGACATTTGGTTCATTCGTGTTCCCAAGAGGATGAATTATATTTTGTGATTCCCCGGCTTTCATCCATATTTGTAGTATTAGTGCGAATCCAGAGGCTGGGCTGTGAACCACATCACAGGGTGTTCCCTCCTCCATCAAAGCATTATCTATATGGCTTATCCTTCAAAGGTCGAGGGGGGGGGGGGGGGGGGGGGGGGGAGCTGGAGCCAATCCCAGCTGACAGTAGGCAAGAGGCGGGCCACACCCTAGACAGGTCACCTCGTCAATTAAACTAAGCTCCATGTGTTTGAGCTGTGGGAGGAATATTATCTCAAATGACCAACAGAGGGCGACTCCACTGGTTGCAACAAGTTAATTTCTATAGAAGTAAACATTGTCCGAAGGAGTTCATGATCTCAGTTGCTAGTTTCAAGTTTTCTTCAATAGAGCAGGATGTTAATTTTATAAACTATGGTCACATTTAGACTCATTTAGAAGGTAAAGCATGGTCTGCATAGGGACGTGGATACCGTGTGATTGACAGGTAGCAATCCATCCAATGGGTGCAGGTTGCATGTGAACATGTAAAAAGTCCTGGTCAGCCTGCAGGTTCAAACCCAGGACCTTTTTGCTGGGAAACGACCACTTCTCCACCGTGCCACCTGAATGCAACCAACCCACTAGTAAAAACAAGGAGCTCTGCAGCAACACTAGTGGTCGAGGATATAAAGGTCTACACCTCCTGCAGAATCCACCAGCTGACGTGCTAAGCTGACAGACTGCAGTGACACGCATCCATGATCATTTTCTTTCCCACTTTTAATGAAGAAATTAGCTTCAGGAAGGAAGAACTTCCCAGTCGGAGAATGATTTAAAATTACCTCGAGAGATGGCGTCTCATCACGGTTACAAGGTCGAGACCGTAACATCATTTGTTTTGCCACGCTCTCCTCCGGCAGGAATCACTTCATCCTCCCGCTCTCCAGTCCCCGGCTCTGTCCTTCAGACTCATCCTGTTGGACTGGTGTAATTGCACCATGACAGGACCGATTCCTCATCCCCATCAATCACTCCTATGGAGATATGGGCTTCTTCTTAACATGACAACTCCCGCCCTCCCCTCGTCCATTCCTCCTCCACTGGTCTGCCTTCCATGTTTTATGGCTTTAGTGATAAATAACGGATCCAATGTTCTACCCCCTTCGTCCAGGCCCAGATTTCCTGGCTTGCATCCTATCGGGGTTGGACCAGAAACAGTGCACTGAGTGATGTATTGACCACGTTGGGCTTGTGACAGGTTTCTCTCATGTCAGTGTTGCTGGGCTACTTTAACGCCCTCCCTCTGTTTGTGCTTTGTGGACCACCACTGAAGAATTCAAACAAAGGGCTAAACAAGGGAATAGATTCTAGAACCTGACTGAAAAGTATCATTGGGATTAAGAGAAAGCAATGCATTCAAATTACCCCATGGCCTCAGGGGAGGTCAATGTTTGGACGTAACCAGAGACAGTAATCTGGGATTTCTTAGATCTGCAGAGGATGGATAAAAACTTTAAGAGCTGCGGCTTCGAAACAGCTAAATAGCTTGTTCTGCTCAAGCAAGTGATTAGTCCACACAGAGGTATTGACCAGGAGATGGATCTTTATGCCCTTTAATTAATATTTTCCCTCACTGCGGGGCTTTTGTTACATCCAGCAGCAGATCAGTGCTGTGCTAGGTTCACAGGCAGGGTATTCTATTCATAGCCATGCAAATGAGTTGCTGGAGAGCCTCTCTTCATCTGCGCCGATATAAAGACTGTTTGTGTTGTGAGATGGTTTGTTTCTTATCAGTAGAACAGAAGCGGAAAAGTTTGTTTACGGAGCCTGGTGATAGCATCTCACACGCACTCGCAGCTCGGGTAAAATCTCTGAATTCACAAAAACTAAAGTCCACACAACAGAAACACAAACCAATTCTGGGTATTCAGTGAAATTTGAATCGGCTGCACTTGAGTGAACATAACTTAAATCTTAACTTGAAAGTTCCTGCTTTAAATTCTCAGTCCTCTACTCTCTGTGTTGACTTTGCAGGTTATCCCTGTTTCCTGTGGCTGTCTTGGTTTCCCTTGTTACAGTGTGGATATTATAAATACCACTAAAGTCGCCCTTGACCAAAGCACTTTCCTCCGAACTAGACTCGGTCCCCTGGTGCTGCACTGTGGCTGCACGTTGCTCTAAAATAGGCAGGACGGGTTAAATGCAAGAAGTCTGATTTCCCCACAGCGATGAATAAATAACTATTTAACCGTAGCTGGGACCAATGTATAGTAGTTAGTTGTAGTCACAGTGAAGGTTCTTTACGTTATAATCTAAAGTGAACTCCCACAAGACGTCTCTACTACCTTTTGCGTCTTAAATGAAAATTACCAGTCATTAAATTTATGGGAGCCATCTGGAAACACTTGATTCGAACCAGAGCCAAAGGCATACAGGCTACTTCCTGTTAAGTAAAGTACATGGTTATTGCTATAGTCTTGTGGTCATATTATCCTAATTCAGTTTGTGTTTATTCTCTTCCAAACTGCAACTGCACTGATTTAAATATGCCTGTATGCAAAACCCTCAAAGACACACCTCTATCCCTATCGCACCTCTCATCTACTTCTCTCTTTTTCAAACCATTGCAAATGTTTTTAATTCTTGCTTTCAGATATAACTAGACCTATGTTGTATATGTTGTTAACTTGTGTACTTACATTATCCAACAGCACTTCAAACCCTGAGAAATACGCATTTTATTTAAAGTAACTGGACGTATTATTTTTGTTGCCTTTTCATTGATTCATATCTGCTTTGCCCATCGCTGCTATAACTTCCACTGTAAGTGACGTATGGCGACGAAAAAAGCCAGTTAGCCTGACTTGACTCTAAATGGACCATAATATACAAAATTGACATTATGCTGTATTGAATAAGATGTGAAATTAGAGATTGAGACCATAAACTCAGTTAGGGGAATGTTAACTGACGTTCTAAATCCAGTGAGAAGTCATTTTCTTATTGACCTTTATAGACTTCAACCAGTGGAGTCGCCCTCTGCTGGTCATTGGAGCGGCACTACCCCATTTGCTCTACGAGTCCACGTCCATTTTTACACACACACAGTCTATGAATGGGACATAAATTCCAGTCTTCCATCGTTAGTGGTGCTTAAAACCATCCACCACGGAAACCTCCACACCCACTCGTTCAGCCATGGTGCATAATCATACAATATGGACACAATCACTGTGGCTGTTGGGCTGATTTTACAAGCTTTCTTTGTAGCAGCTAAAACTTTACTGTCCAGGTTCTGTCTAAGTCGCCAGGAATTCAGTTGTTTCAGTTGTTTTCCCCTTGTCTCCGTATCCATTTACAAAATAGATCACAAACAAATGTTTATCTCCCCTCAAAACATCTTTGCTCAAAATGCCAAGGAATTTCAACACAGACCTGCAGTTCACGTTGCTCCTTTTTTAGAAACCTGCAATCTCTCCCCCTGATCTCAAAGACCTTCTCCACTCACAAGTGTGTTTTGCTTGTTGATGCTTCACTCGGATGTTTGAGCTTCACTGTGCAGAATGATGTATGTGCAGAGTTTGACACCAGACGGCTGTTTTCAAATCTATCTGCTGAAAGGGGGGGGGGGGGGGGGGGGGAAGCCTCTGTGCACTCACCGTAATGTCCATTACTCTAAAACACATACGTCAAACTCAAGGGGCCGCGGGCCTTTGGCGTGAGATGATTTTTGATTTTCTAATGGCACTGACCCTGTTCCATACTGCTCACAGGCTGGATACTGCAAACTCCCAACATGCACTGCAGCGTCCTGTGCTGTTAACACCACAGCACATGAGCGTCCCCCGTTCCTTCCTCCACCTGAAGAGCTGATCAACAGCCCCCATCACGTCCATCCAGACAGTTATTCCCTCCCTGGCTCGTTATTGACCAAATTACTGGTTTAACAAGAAAATATTACTTTTATTTCTAGTTGACTGTCGATTTCTCTTCAGCACATTGTCAGTAATCTTGTTATTTTTGATTCCACTGTATTTGTCACGTGAGCAGGCTCGCACAAATAACAAAGTAATGATGCAGACAAAGGTAATGATGCAGTGGACTCTCCTCGTGTCAGCTCCTGCTCGAATCAGTTTAGATTTCATCCTTTTGCTTCTTTTGCGAGGAAATGTTTTCGCGTTAATCTCATATTTGTGTATGAATCACTGTTTTTACTCTGGACATATTTTAAATAAAAGAGAAATCAAAAAGGTTTAGTAAGTGCTTTTGATTGTGCAACTGAATTAGTCTTATTGTCATTGGCTTTGAATGGCATGATCTAAAATAATCCTGTGAACAAGTTATTCTTTGTTGTGCTCACTTTACATATCTAAGGCAATCGGTTTCCTAAATTCTACAGAGGAAACAAAACTATTCAGTTGAGTCCAACTAGTTTGTTTAATTTTAAAGGCAAAATCTGTGCATACTCTTTATAAATAGTCTGTAAAGTACAGACTGGAACCACCATTGACATTATGGGTAAAGGCAGCAGTAGCTGTTCCACGCTCAGTAACTGCTCACCCTGAGCTCCAGTGGTTTATTTTCAAAAATTGCTCATCCCTCCTGTAAGTCCAATCGTCTGCAGAGTGTGTGTTTCCAGGCCGAGCTCGCCGCCGCCGCCGCCCCTGCCACCGCCGCACCCACACACAGACACTAACAGAGCGAAATGAAGAGATAGGCAGAGCGAGAGACTGAGCCGGTGTCCCCACAGACTGCTGGTCAGGAGACTGCTGCCTTTACAGTGTGTAACCTTCCTCTGCCCAATTTGTATTTGTGAGCACAAACAAATCAATTCTCCCAGAGCTGGAAACAACAGAGGCAAGGGCAGAGACTCCTAATGATCCTTGATGCCAACTGGAAAAACTCTAACCTGATGAAATCTCAAGGTTATTGTAGGTGGATACATTTTATGGATTGAAGGTTTAATACATTACGAACCATTATCATCTGGCTGTGGGAGAGGGCTGTTCACAAACACAAGTACAGCCACTGGCTTTGTGTTTGAAGATGGATTTTTTACAGTAGGAGAATATATATTTTTTTCTATAAACCACATTAAGTGACTCCAGAGATATCTGATTTAAAATTGCATTAGCTACCTTCCGACAGTCCTCTATTACATTTCCATTTTTCGTGTTTGAATCTCCACACAAAAACTCCCCCATGAAAAGAAAGAAAATCCTCTATGGCACTCTGAAGGCAAAACCTCCTCCAGTGCGGAGTAGTGTGCTGCAGTGCTGCGTTTGTGTTGAGGAGGAGAAACAACACAGCTTCCATGTTTCTCTCAGGCTGTAGTTGTGTTGAGTGCATGAGCCACTTACATGGGTAATACCAGTAATGTTTTTTACCATCTGAAGCATAAATTACTTTATTATATTGTGATATTTATGATCTTATATTATCGATATAAAATTATCTTGATTCGATTTGTTTTCCACATAGCCCAGCCCGAGCTCGAGGTAGCCAATTTGTCAGCAATTTAAAGATTAAATAGCGTTTAGCTGACGCTTTTATCCAAAGTGACTTACAAATAAAATGGCAACAAGTACGGTATGACTTAAGATTCAAGGGGAGGCCCTGTAGTGTTGCCAATTACAACACTAACGATCTCATTAGACATTTGAATCTGTGTCACGAATAAGGGGAAAATGATATCGGAAAAAAGCAGTTTGTCAATTTACTTCACACTGAAATTTTACTTTGAAAGAAACTGCAGCTCATTGGTTCTTTCTAATAAACGTTTCCTCGTTAGATTTGAATGAGAAATGAGCTTTCAGTTAAAATTCCCTGGACCTCCACGCTGACCTCTGGATAATGTAAAATATAAGAGAAATTAGGAAACAACATGAAGAGCAAGAATCAATATTTTCCCATGTGGCAAATTAGTGGAAGCAATCATGACGTCTGCTCGTTAGAAACAGCGTTGGTGCTGTTTAGCTCGACGCCTCTGGCTACTGCAGAGAAATCAAGCCCCTGACAGGAGGAGCACTAGAAAGCACTATCCTCTGTAATCTCCCAGCTCATTGTGATTTAAATAGAAACACTGACCACCAAAGCTGCTCTTTCAGAGACGTGAGCCCACACACACACACACACACACACACACACACACACACACACACACACACAGGACCATCCGTTTCATCCCTGTTTCCCCAGCTCTGTGTTGTAGACGGAGCTGAACCCCAGACGTAGATTTCAGTCCCGTGATGGGTGGGAAGAGGAGGAGGAGGAGGAGGAGGAGGAGGAGGAGAGCTGAATCCATATTTTGCCAGCTCTGCTCATCCCACCGTCAGCACAGGTGTTTGCCTCCAGTTTTTTGGCTCCCCCACCTCCATCTGCGGCTCCACTGAAGTACGGCAGTCTGCGGCGTTTTCCAAACAGGTTAATGGACTTCTAACCCCTCATCATTGATTAGCATGATTAATCAGACAGGAGTACTCCATGACTCCCCTCCTCCCGCTCCCCTAGCTCACCGGCTCTCTGACGCTGCCAGATGGTATCAATGCAAAGCTGAGAGCAGGGGAGAATCAAAGGTAGGCTTCAGAGGCTGGAAAACCAAGACGGCACAGCAGTTATCTCCTGCTGTTTGGATGACACATTTACAGGCTGCATGCACTCTATGGAGATGAACCTCAGGAGAGAGTGCAAATGAGAAAACACTTCAACTGCACTTCCCCAACAACAACTTCTCTTGCCGCGCTGCAGATGCTTTGAAATGAACCTGAGAATTCACCTGGATATCGTCACCTCATGTAATCCTGTGGAAAAGAACAGGTGTTTATTTCACAAAGCCAGCATATACATGACAAGAAATGCAGATTTAACGGTTTGCAAATTTTAAATAGACCTAAAATAATCACCCTCAAAATCTTAAGGAATAAAGCAAATGTGATTTTCCTGAGTCCTTCGACATCAACCCTGCTGGTGCGGGCAATTACATCTAAGAATCTGTTATTAGCTTCCATCAACAAAAAAAGAAAGAAAGAAAGAAAGATGGCAGATACGTGTAAAGAGCAGTGAAAGATCCGCGGTCCTCAAATGTCAAGGTGAGAACCTGAGGGACGACTTTCACAGGTCTGGACGAGATATTTCTATCTGCCGCCCCCTCACCCTCTTCCATTCCACTTACAGTCATGAATATGTGTTTACAGAGGCAGCAGATTCAACTTTTCAATATGTGGGGGGGCATTTGGACCAACACACTGACTCAAGTCTTAACCGTATAATTTCATCCGCAGTCCAATTCTCTTGATTCTCATTGTTGCCGTGTTGCCGGGGGGGGGGGGGGGGGGGGGCTCACAGAACACAGGGGAAACGGAGAAAATGAGTTTCAGCTGCAGCTCTTTCAGACCTCCGCCAGCGGCCCGTGGGTATTCCCATTTAAAATTCAAAGACAAAATAATTAGAGGCTGTTTTGTTGAGGGTAGACTTCATTTAAATCAGATCAAAGTACCGAGCGGGGACGTAGAAGTTGAATTTTCTTGCAGCGTTTTGTAAAGATTATTTAGATTTTACAAGTTCTACATTCCACACAGAGACGTTTTTTGGGAAGCCGCACTGCTACTTTGACCACAGAGTCATTTTCTTAAAGCCTGCTTTTACAACTTTAAGTACAACTCTCACAAGAGGTGGTGGATGTTGGATAAAAACGTGTGATATTTAGGCTACATGTGTCATTTTTGGGTAATGAATCCCTGTTCTTGCAGCCGCCGGCAGGAAGATGATGATCTCGTAGTCAGGACAAATGTATTATCTGATTGGTCTGAAGAAATCCAGTCGATTGAGGCTTGTTCAAAGATCCTTTTTCAATCTGTGTCACATTTCAAAGATGCTTTCATGATGTTCACGCTGGTAGATTATCAGTATTTTTCATCCCTCGAACAATGTCGCCCCTCCCCTTCAACACACTGGTGATACTGACCTATAATCTTATTTGCCATGTAGGTATTAACTTCAGTATCCATGGGATTACAGTGAAACTGCATTTGCTGATCTGGTTAAGTCCTTCAGACCAGTGGCTCTTAAGGGTTTTTTTGTATCAAACACCATCACAGCCAAAGATCAAATACACTTCAAGTGGCATTCATTTTCAAAATATACGTTCCTATGAATGGATTAAAAACTGGATGTTGTTTAGCACATTTATTGACGCGGATGTTGTTCAAATCATTTATTTCTTTTAGTTAAATCCCTTTCAACCATTTATTAATCTGAGAATTGTCAAACAAAATCAGTCTTTTAAATAACTTTGCAGTTTTTTATAGTAAGTTATGCCTACCTGTTGAATGTGCTGTCAAGTTTTGAATGCATATCTCAAAACTCAATTATATGAAACCCTCCTGAGGTCTGTGACGTGATGTTTGGGTCTTTATCTGCAGCAGTGAACCATCAGCCACTTCCATAACTTCCTACATACATTCAAAAACATCCATAATTGATGATTCACTCGCGACGTCTTCCGCATCTGCCTTCCTCGTGGTCCATTAAACACTGTGTTATCTAAGAGACACGCTCCGCTATGGAGTGTGTGTGTACATTTGTTTAAACACTATAATTGCCTGTCAGCAGATTCTGAAGCTGAGGAGTTAATTACCTTCTGTTTATCTGCGTGTGTGTGTGTGTGTGTGTGTGTGTAATAGGTGATTGTTGACATTGTCGACAGGTGAGTGACAGGTGGGGATTCGCTGCAGATGGTGTATGGAGGTATTGTGTATCACGAGTGGGAACATTCAATGAAAGCTATTTGTGTTCAAACTAGGAGTGTGTTCTCAGAAAGTCAAATTACCTCCTGACGTCTGGGTAACAACCATCCAGAGCACAGATTGGTTTATAGACTAAACCTCTAAACCTCTAAAGCTCAGATACTGTCGATAATATATATTGTACACATCCATCACAACAATTAAACCGATAGCCTACATTTACTGAAATGCTGTGTGAAATTCTTGCGTAGCTAAATGAGATGTGTCGCCCATGTATCTGTGCGCCTGCCGTCTTTGATGTAGCTTTCAAACAGACTTCAAAGCTCGTGGACCAGCTCTGGTTTGTACTGATGTCTTACAGAGGGCGCGAGGGGTGAGCCGGCATAGCAGAAGATATGAAGCCTTTCACTGTGGGGCTGGAGAAGCGACTGCAGGGCAGCCTCGGTCACGCGGTTAAAAGCAGGGTGTTCTTTCAACAAATGACCCGTGTTCTACAATAAGTGAAAAATAACTCAGGCTGCATTTGGCCTTATTTGTGTTCAAGGTCGGAGGAGGATGGAGTCTATCTATCCCATTATTACAGGGAGAGAGGCACAGCAATATTAATGCCCTAGCTCAGTGAAGGCAAGCAGGGCTCCAGAAATATGAAAGTTTCCGACATGATTCATGTGAGAGTCGCTCGAGTTTTTAAGGCAACTAACCAGAAGCCATTTTCCACAATAGTTCAATAGTTCAGATGTGGTTTATAAAACTGGTCTATAGTCCACCTCCATACAGCCATCAGGAGTGTCTACGCAGCCCAACTGGTTTTCATGGATTTGCACGGTATTGGGAGGGAGTCGGGCACTGTGTTTGCCGTAGTGTCCTTGGGCAAGAACCTGCATGTGTAAAAGATGTAATTTGCATTGTTCGTATATAACCACCCACCTCAACCTCTTCCCTAAATGCTTCTGCAACAACATAAACTGAAGAAAAATACAATTGGTGTAGTAAACAAAATCATTTTCTTATATAACTTTAAGTTGAACAAACTTAATTTAATTTGTGTGTAACCTATTGAATTGATTGTTTTGTTTTTTTTAGTTTGTAAACTATTTTCTTTTTTTCGGTGTAACTTCAGGCCGAATGCGGAGCCCACACTCCTATGCAGCCCGTGGCCTTTTGTTCTGTTTCAACACAAAGTTTTACATCTTTTAGAAATACCCACGGAGGATTCAAATCAAATTCCATTTAGTTATGGAAGTGTTTTTAAGCTGTGAGAGGCAGAGCTTTTATTTTGGTATGTATGCAATGCCACAGTTCTTTTTTTGTTTCGTGTACAGCATTACTTCAGGGGCTTTATGCCTGAAAATACTGTATTGTACATTGACTGCATAAATTACACAAGGGATCAAGTAGCAAGTGCAACAACCCAGATAGCCCTTGAATGAGGCTGCGTGTGCCGGCTACAGGCGCGGAAAAAAGCCATCGACAGGGCGGCATTAACCACCACGATAGAACCTCGCCGATAGAAAGTAAACAGAGACATGTGTGAGCGAAGATAAAAGAGAAGCAAATGATGATTCCAGCTGCAACACTGCGGCGTGGGAGGGAGAGGAGTGGATGTGGGCTGCTCAAAGCGCCTCACTGAAATAAGTGACACAGTGTTCAACACGGTCTTGGAAATGACAAGTGCAAAGAAGTGGAAAATAATGGTGTCCTGAAATTCTTTGTGTTTCAATTTTTTCTATAGTTTTCAGTCTATTGGCAGAGTCAGCATTAGAGTGTGGATACAGAAACCATGGACTGTATTTAAACACAAAGAAGATGTTGTCATTAGTTTTGCAGGTGTTTTCTCAATAATTGCACAACTGCACAAATATATATTCAACCTGATGATGGAGCGAGATGAAAAGTTAAGGAATCATCAAAGTTATTAGAATTCCTCATGAAGGGAACATCAATATCTCTCCAAATTACCTGGACATAAAATACATCCTATAGAGACCTTCCAAGTGAAGCAGAATCTTCTTGACTGCCCCCTGGTGGCTCACTGCAGTATATATCATAAACACTTCCTCCTCCATGTTAGTGGATGGGACATTGATCTACTAAAAAGTCAAGTTACACGTCTAATAGATGTTTCTCAGGGAGGGTTTCGTCATTTTCGGTAGTTCTTGAGTGTTCATGTTTCCGGTTATTTGGGTTTTAATTAGTTACGAAGGACTCTAGTGGAGACGTGTTGTCCATCTTTATACACAGTCTATCGTTGGACAAAGATTTTGAACTGATATTCAGGTTTGTGTCGAGTTTCCGTCGCCTACTTTCACATTGCACATCTCTGTAATCAGGCTGAACGAGCATTCACCATGTGCGTCAGGGACAGTGTGACACAAACTCATTACAGCTTATGTCACCTGCATCGAGCTCGGACAGGTTCGGACAGGAAAAACGTGGGCCGTGCTGCAAGTGATAAGAGATGATTTTCCTGGATCCACTTTGTTCGAATGCAGAGCCACTGTTGGCAGCTGTCTGAGGTGATGCAACCGAGCCTCTGGTGAGAGACGCGGACCACGCTTATTTATAAAAGCCAAAGGGAAGATGAAACGACACGGGGAGCTGGAGTGATCTGTTTGGAGAGTGGGGTTCAAAGTCAAAGCCAACTCATCTCGGTCTTTACGGGGACAAGGGTAAGATAATGAGCGCTGAGAACAGCCCTTGAGAGGGAATCACAGAGAGTTCAATTAGCCTCTCGTACTGTTGCTCCTGGCTCCGTCTGACTGCTCCGTGTGCCAGGATGAAATGTCTCGAGTCTTTATAATGACAAGGGCCCACTCGGAGCACCCGCTGCAACCGCATCTCAGTAGCATCCCCTCATCGCCTTGTAAGCAATAAGAGGAGCCTGCTGCTTAACTGCTGATATTAAAGCCCACTGAGGAATACTTCGCTAATTGTTTTCACCATGTTTTGCTGATTTGAACTTCCTAATGAGAGTTTATTTTCTTGTTCTCAGTGAGGGTTGAAGGCTGGGTGCGGCGGGGGGGGGGGGGGGGGTTTGTCAATTTCGCTTATTGTTTTTATTTCTTTGCTTTAATGCATCGAAGTCCTCTGAGGCTATAACTGTGATTAAGGGTTCTACAAAACAAACAACTGGAAAATGTAAAAATTAAAGTCGGTTTAGCCCCAAGATATTACACGGCACATACTCGCCTTTGTTCTCTGGTCAGTTGAAAACGTTGTTCACTGTTAGACCCTCCGGAAGAGACCTCCATTATGTGACTCACATGAAACAAATGCATATACGTCTCCCCCCCCCCGCCTTTCCTCACGTTCCTTGACTCTTCATACAGATCCTGAGATAAATTAAATTCAAAGTCGATCTGCTTTTCTTTTTTTTTACCATTTAAACTCCATCATCTCCGTCAGAGACATCTCCGATAAACATCAGTTCCCTGCTTCACTGAACTCGGTGAAGGAACGAAAGGCGTTCAATTTGTGTAGGACAATCTTTATTGACCCGCGCAGCCATCCAGGACAAGTTGGTGGTCAGGTGGCAGTGAAATCTGCGACGGTAACACCAGATAACGGCTCTTTTTCTTTTTAACTTTCCTGACCGACTTCACCCTTTAAACATTTAGCAAATAAAGAGCGTTTTATCTCATCCCATAAGAACTTAAATGTCATTGAATTTCCATGAAGGCAGCATTTAAATCAATAAGCACACAAATATTCAGTTTTTTTCCTCTGGACGCTTCTTGATTTACAAGCTGCAGCAACTGCTATTTAAAAGTTCACAAATGAAAGCAGAATCAATAGGGCGACGGCATCGGACCTCACGTGTTTCTAAAAAACTGTTTTTTAATGTTTTTCTGAATGTTTTTCATGAGGGAAAATGTCAGCCGACAGCAGGTTTTAATTTACATGATTTATCCTCCACCTCACATGTCAGCAACCTGTGAACCTGAGTCTTTTAACAATTTCCTACAAGCGAGCCATGATTTTAAATGTGAGATGATTTACTTTGGCTCATGGGGGAGTGTGTGAATCTTTTCCTTTCCTTACATCTCTTTTCCTTTCCTTTCCATACCTTAGTTTTCTTTTCCTCTCCTTTCCTTCCCTCACCTTACCTTTCATTTCTTTTCTCACTGTTTGGTCTGAGCTTCTTCTGACCCAGGTTTTACATAACGTTTGAAAAGTTGGATTGAAAAGTTAGAAAAGTTGTTAAATGTCCCTCTGTTCTCTCTGACCTGAAGCATCAGTGTCTAAAAACCAGAGCTAAAGAGCACAAAAAGAAAAACTGAATTAAAATATATTCATACTTTCTACTTGTTTGAGTTGGGTTTAGTCTCTGCTGGCCCCACAGTGGTGGATAGTGCCTCCAGGAAATGGCCACAGCCTTTCACTTCAACATTAAAACGTCCGTGCTGGACCTCCAGGGCTCAGCATATTGGCTCCTGCCCTGTGGCTGCTGCTCCTGACTGAACTAATGACTCAACATGGCGGAGTGTGATAGTGAAAAGGACCTGAAACGATTCATCCGCTGATTATTTTCCTGATTCATAGCTTAATCGTTTAGTTTGTGAAACATCTATAAACGTCCTTAATTTTGAACAGCCTGATTTATTCGACATAATTCAACGGCCCACAAACGAAAACAGATTTAATGTTACATGTGATACAAGCAAGAAAATTATCATATGAGAAGCAAATATTTGGCATTTTGCTGAAATCTGTGGGAACGTTAGTTAAAATCAGCTCATTCATTATTAACTCTGATCTGCATTTATAAAAACATAAAATTATTAAACCAGCAGTTTAATCATTTACCTAATTCTGAAATTCAGCTTTTTCCAAAATGATCTCAGGTTTTCTTCCATGAAATGAATCACTGCTGTTTTTCAGCGGTGGGTTTACGAAGCCTAGAATCAAGTTGACTACATGTGGTGAACATCATTTTGAAACAACTACTCTCACCAAGGACGTATTCACCTTACATCTAACAACTGGCCATTAATACGGAGCCGGTTGATTCTTCTTGACCATTTTACTGTCAAACTAATTTCACACTGGGCCGAGGAAATGACAACGATAACCAGAATACCCACTGACTGACCCACAGGGGCCCCAGCAGCTGAGATGAGGGGGCGGGGGGGGGGGCCGTGTATTAACATTAAACATGGCAATAAATCTTCATAATAACTGGTGTTGGCTTCATATTTTTTAGCTGTAGGACATTTAACCAAAAGTCGCTCTGGTGGCAAAGTGACTTAAATTGATTCGGGGGGCAAAGGAGCACCCGCTGTGGACGGACGCCACAATTCATCAAGTCTAAATTCTAATTTGCAGCGGTGCCCCTGTGATTAGCGCTGTCGTTAAGGAAGTGTCACGGCGTCTGACTGCACCGGGGGGATGAATACTCTCTCACAGGAGAAAACAAAATCACGATGTTTTTCAAGCTCGTTTATCCAAAACCCTTCCCTCTCTGTTTGTGAACGTGCACGTGTGTGTGTGTGTGTGTGTGTGTGTGTGAGTAGAGCGCGCTCAACATGAGCAGCTGTGCAGTTGAGCATGAATTGACAGCTACCTGTTAGCACAAGGCGATTGATTTTTCTTTTTTCAACTTTCAGCACGTGAGCCGTTGCCGCTCTCACAATCAGCCGTGGCATCACAGCTCAGTAGCTCACATAATGGAGGTCTCTTCTGATCACACTTGAAATATTCATGTGCTGCTGGTTGTAATTCACACGCTGCTACAGCTCTCGCCTTGTTTCCTCCGTGGGGCTGATTCCGGGCTCTGGATGTGGATGTCGTGTTCCTCAGACCTTTCTCCCGGGCCTTTGTTTACATCTCGCTGCCACGGCTCACCTGAAGTCACTGCGCCGGAAATAACAGCAAATTAAATTTTTAACAAAGTTGAAAGAACTCTGATTTGTAGCATTAAACCTGGGCTTAAAAAACGAGACGCAACCTGTTGAGCGTTTTTGGGAGTCAGGTGCTATTTCAAGTCGTCACATTTTGCTTTAACAAACAATTTGCAGCCGCTGATTGTTTTGGGAATGTGTAGGCGTGACGGATTGGGCCTGGCGTTGCTCAAAGCCGAAATCTGGGTGCCGCCTCGCATGTGTCGAGGGTAATCAGATCAGAGCGTCGGATCACTGGACACGTGAAATCCAATTTGAAAAGTTTATGGAGTTTAAGGACGGGAGATTTATGCTATTTCCTCGTGCAGATCATCCTAATTCCATCTTCTGCCTCGACCTCAATACACTGAAGTGAAAACTGAAAATTGAATCTCGACCTGGAAACGTGAATCCTGACGTCCAAGCTGCCAAGGATGATTTTTAATGTCGCTCTTATATGTGTTAGTTTGTTTTGATTGTAGCTCGGGCAGCGTCGTGCCCTCTGGCAGACCATGCCGGGCAGGATCCACTCCAGACTCCAAAACGACTGTGGCTTCTGCATCTGTGCCAAATATTCGCTCTTAATTAATTTATGACTCATTCACAGTTGAAATGTGCAGCAGCATCTTTTGCTGTTTCTGCTAATCCCTCCGGGGGTTAGAATCAAAGACGGATCCAACCGGGGGACTAGTTTGTCCACAAGGAAGCATTTCCAGTGTGAGCATTCAGCTTTTAACTGTATTTTATTGTATTTAGCAGGCAGCTGCAATCTCAGATCATCATGAAACCCGAGCAAGAAAAATCTGCATAATCTGAATGGCTAAATACCACTAAAACTCCAATGATACTCAGTAGAGCCCATTCTCTAACATGCCCGACAGTCTCCTTTACGTTCTGCAACACATCCGTTATGTGATTTGGACGAAGATCTAAAGCGATTGAAGATACATCAAGACTTTGGAGTACCTGACGTATAATATCATTTTCAGTCAGTAGTTTTTGCATAATCCTGCTGAAAATCAAACAAACAGACATGGGAGGAAACACAAGCCTCCTTGGTGGAGCATAAGTGATGAATGTGTTTTTTCGTAGTTTGGGTGAACTGACCCTTTAATCAGACGTGCGCAACGTTACGATGCTTGTGAAAAACTGAATCCTCCCAGTTTGACCCCAACTGCATCTGTGTCCTGCTCCACCTCATCTCACCTCCCGCTCACGATTCCAGATTCCAGCAAAGTCACCACAACCCAAACTTGTTTTATTTATAATAAAATACCAAAAAAGAGAAGAAGAGCGAATCGCTGAATCTCAACGGCAGCGTCTCCGGGGAGACAGTTGAACCTGCTGTTTTAAAAGTTCTCTGTAGATTTGATGAATAAAAACCACTTTGTCTCAGCGTCAGTTGCACGGTGACAAATGTGCTGTTTGATCTGGAGCAGACTGATGCTTGGCTTCCATACACTGAGAACAATACGCTTTGAAGCTCCATCAGTGAGATGTGCCCAGTCACTGCTGCCCCATTTACACACACACACACACACACACACACACACACACACACACACACACACACACACACACACTGTACTGAAGGTACTGTAGCATCTGCCTGTGTGACAGCTCCGGAGCTAATACCACATTTCCATAATGCAGAGGGGATTAGTACAGTGAGGGGAGAGGGGGAAAAAAGATGTTTAATACATAAAACATGGCAGCTGGGAAAACAGCAACCTGTGGAAGATACTGTACAATCAAACGATAACTGGTCTGATGATAGACTGACGCTCATGACTTTTTCATGCAGCATTTTAAACGAGGTAAATGCTCAACTTGATGCACGTTAAGGTTAAGCTTCTATTTAACTCTGTGTTGTACCTAAAGCAAAGACATGAAAAAGTCTGAGCGTGATTTACTTGTCAAGTTTGTTCCTGAGACTGCTCTGGAAGTTTGATTGCATTTCAATCAGCCAAATAAATCTCAACATCTACAGAGACTCCGCACTCCTGCCTCTCGGTGCTGTGAGGAGATGAAAGCGGAGGAAACACACTCAGTTGTGTGAGGCTCGGAGAGTAAACATGTAACTGTCTCACATCTCATTCTGTGTCTGTGTGTGTGTGTGTGTGTGAGTGTGAGTCAGCGGCTGAAACTACCACAGCATTAAATAATAAACACTGTTCTGTGGTTAATAGGTAACAGCGCGCTTGTGATGTGGACGAGCAGCAGGAGGCGGCAGGCGCCGGCCGTGGCGCTTTGGCCCTCTTTCAACTCTGGACGGGCCCTTCATCTGCTAGGTTCGGGGCCGCAGACTAAATTAGCTCCCGCCGGAAACGGCCCAGAGCGACTGCAGCGCCTCCTCTGCGCCTCCTGCGCGCCACAGTCCCTCCATCGTCATGAAAAATAAAACAGATACAACACCCCCGCGTTAGGGAAGCTTTCAACCCCTGCTCAGCCTCCGCTTTAATATTTCATGGCCTCCTCTTACTTATTTTAGCGGGAATAATTGATCTGGAAAGAGCACTGCCGCGCAGGAATGAAAGGCTCAGAGGAGCGGTGCAGGAAGAGAAGCTCTATTAGGGTTTTGATGAGTTGAAAACTCTGCAGCCTTTTTGTTTGGTGTCGCCTGGCAGTGCAGCGCCAGATGAAACCAAATGAACGACAATTTGTTGAAGAGAAAATGTATTCAGACACGAGTCTACATTCAGGAAGACAAAATGCTCCGCAGCTGGTTGAACAGCTAATGGATAGGCTGCTCTGAAAGGTGCTTTTTGGGGCCATGTGAAGCTGTGGGGAGGCTGTTAAGAAAAACATTTCTACCAGCAACTTCGCTCCACTTTTTTCTTTTTTTTATGACAGGAGCAGCGTCACAGCTCATTCATTTCACCAGCTGCAGTCCTGTCCACACGCACAAATATTTACCAACGGGACAAACAAAGAAGTGTATTGTGCACTGTGAATAACCCCTGTTTGTGGAATTCACTGTTATCATTAGCATTGTGTTCCTCTTCCAGCAGCCAACACCGCCTGTCTGGAGGGACAATCGATTCTTTCTCAGGGATAAGGGCTAAGGTCGCGCAGGGCCAGGAGCTGTATTCATTGATGCACAAAAACACCTCCAGAGATCTGCACCTGCGAGCATCTCACCCCTGGTGAATTTCCGCTGCAACCCGGCTTAATGATTTGTCACAAAATAGGAAAAAGAAAGAAAGAACAAGTCACTCGATCGCGTGTGGACGAGCAGAGAAGCAAAGTTAGCTGAAGTAAGTTTCTGAAAACAGTCAAAATGCAGCAGACAAACAAAGAAAAAGCAAAGAGAAGTCGTCAGGGCATTTCGCCTGCAGAGGGTGTTTCGCTGTGGAAAATTATTTACGTTATTATTGAAAGATTTTCTGTTGGAGTGATGGAAGAGGGGTTCAATACGTCTCTGTGTGTGCGATGCTGAGCAAAGGAAATAGAATACCTCAGTGACAGGTGGCACTGAGAGCCAATGGCAGGCCCAGACAAATAAAGTCAAACGGCCATTTATCATGCCGACAGTTGAAATCCCATCTCGGTAATTACAGCTGACGCCCGGCCTTGGGATCAAACCAATCATTTCACCAGAGGAACAAATGATGTGGAGCCGGGGACCATGGATTGCTTTAGAGATCAATGGACTTCATCAGGAAGCAAGTTAAGCTGAAAAACAATAAACAATTGTTTCACGTCCAACTATACATTTGCTGCATGTGATGGATCTCGACAGTGGCTGACCACCTTTCCCTGGGATATTGGAGACAGGTTGGAATTAGAGAGGGAGACAATCGATGTGCCGGTGAGAGGATGATCCCTCTATACACCGTGTTCTACTACTGATTGAGCCAAACACACATCATCCATTGAAACCCCATCTCTTATACATTACGGGGGTATAGTTTCGCCTCCAAGCTCCATTTGTTTTGCAGAAGCTGCTATTAAGGTGTAATAGAAAACCTCAGAATAATGAACGATGACCCTTTTTCGAAGTAAAACCTGGTATCGCAGCCATTTTAAAGGAATAGGTTTACATTCTAATATTGTCTTTATTACTGAGAGCTAGACGAGTAGATTGATACCTCACTCCTATATGTACAGTAGATGTGTCAGCAGCAGCCAGCTAGCTTAGCTTAGCATAAAGACTGGAAATGGGGAAACTGCTCTTGTAAAAACTATGCTAGCTTGTAAGGTGTCAGGTGCTAAATAAACACTATGATATCAAAATCACAAGAGGAGCTGTTCTTGAGCACATTAGCTGATTTGCGGTTAATATTAGCATTTAGTTGGATCCTTGTTCCTTCTTTCTAATATGAAAACATTTTCGTGTATTATGACATTTTGAAGTAGCTCATCTTTTAAGGAATTGGACAGAATGTTATTCAGAGGATCGATTAGTACGTTGTCACGTTTTCCTTCAAAATCCGCCGATCTGAGCAGACAGTATAAATAGAGTTTGAAGGCGTGCGCTGTGTCTCGTGTTCCATTTGACCATAGTGAGTCTCTCGGGTTGCTGGAGGGAAAGTGCTGACACTGTGTGGTTTCGCCATCTGCTCGGTGTCCTGTGAGTCCCCGGCTTGTTCATACATTGACTGTCTTGACTGGAGTGAATCTGTGGGATGCAGCGATGTGCCTCTGCCTTGACCTCTGCAGTGAACATATTACATTCTGTGCAAAGGGGAGAGAAAATCTATCGGCGTGGAGGGTTATGAGAAAAATAAAAGACAGATTAGAAAATAAAAACCTCAGCACTGGTGCAATAGGTCTCCCTTTACGTTCGGCTCAGCTCCAGTGGACGGAGAGTCAAAAGGTGAAGAACCAGATGGAGACACTGTCCTTTCAATGTGAAGGACCTTCTCTTCAGGCTGAACACATACACATCTGGATCAGTAGTCGTATTTAAACAAGGGTTCAAGGACTCTTCAGGCAGGTCAGATACACTCAACTTGAAATGGTCATAACCTGTTTAAATCAGGGTGGATGACATTTTTTATTATATCATTTTATTCCTATACAGAAATCTGTTGCTTCATTATTTATTACATCATTTATCTGGTAATCGAACTATAAATGACACAACATACATGACAAAATTGATGGAATTCAACAGGAGCACTTTCACTATTTCTCCCCTCCTGTGTTTTCAATAATCATATCCATCATACGAGGGACAGAAATACCAATTTTACCACCCACAGTGGCGTCGATAGACAACAATTCAATGCAGCCGCACGATGCATTGAGTGACTATTAAATAGAAGAATACCTGATCAATACCTGTGACCTTGTGAAGAGACATCAATCTTCTGCTGAAAGTACCATAAAGAAACAGATATTTATTTATTTTTCAGCAATTATCATTTAATGTATTTCTCGCCTCTTTGTTCAGTAGTTTTAATTGTTAGTGTTGAGGTCTGTGATTCCCTCACTGGATTTACAGTAAATTTCCCATCTAAGCAGAAGGGATTTACAGTAATCAAGCGTTACTTTTGATTTATAGCTAATTAATATCAGCCTAACGCTGCCTCAGAGCGGAATCAAACCAAACCCTTAGACACACAGGAACAGCATTTGACTGGTGACACAGTTTTTATTATGAATTAGTCACAGAAAATCTTCTTTTTTCATACAACACACAATAAACAATTCATATTCAGAGCTGCAGGTCAAATCAAAATATCTATACCGACTACTGTGAGTGTTAAAGTACAGGATATAGAACTTGTTCTCCAGTGACTTCAGCAATGATCGTCTATGACTTTATAAATATTTAAGATTTGAATGGATCCAAACACTTAATTTAACTGTGATGAACGAGGTTAAAAATGTAAATATGGACTGTTGATGCAAACAGAGGGTTGATCCTGATGTGCAGAGCCGCTGTGACCTGACCGCTGAGGTCCGCAGGTTTAAGTTTTTCAGTTGTTTATCTCATGATTCTTTAATCCGTCCCATCTCAGACCACTTACGCCCAAAAGGCAAATCCATTCTCTCCCCGTGCCCTTTCTAAGTGCAGCGAGAGACACGGGGATAGTTTGGCTGCTGCGAACATAAAGCTCAGTCCATCGTGACGAACGTATATATATCTCAGTGCTGACGCCGCAACATGGGGACTAAGTACTCATGTTTCCTTTTCCCATGAATACCGTCACCCAGTGGATTACTGTTCCATTCATCATTTATTATCCTGCTTGGTGTCTGTCAGCGGGTTGTATACAATGGCGCAGGAACTGTGATGATTCAATCTGCCAGAGGATCTTCTCCAGGCAAACTGTTTTTTTTCTAAGAGGCGTGAGGGGAAATTGTCGGTGCTGGCAAATGATTGTGTTGTTGGAAAAATAAAGTAACCCCGCAGGGCAGACCTTATGTGCAACATGGTGTTCCCTATCCATCACCATGCTGCCGCGCGTCTCTCCCATGTGCAAACTATGCCCTATGTCAATTAAAGAACATTGTCGTCAGTCAGCATGCAATCTAAGCCGAAACTCTCCTTTGAGGCAGGAATTAGGGAGGTGTGACTCACCCATCTTCTCTTCTGGGGGATGAGAGTGAATGGCATGAAGACAAACAATACAAGCGGGAGCGGGGAGCCCTGCCTCTGCAGCACAGAGCCTAAACAGCATTGATTGCCTTGAGTCGCTCTGAGTGGTTTTGATAACATTTCAATAAACATTGAAATGAGCACAACTCTCCGAGGGCACTCTGGCACAGCAGGATTGACAAGCGTCTGGAGAGCGGCGTCTGGAGAGCGGCGTCTGTGCAGCGACGCTGGGCGAGCTCGTGTCAGAACAAAATATCTTGGAACAATATCCTCAGGTCACATAAAATGCAGATGGAACAGTTAACCGCTCATGCATAAGTGAGCACGGCAGCGTTTCAACAGGGAAAATGTGGAGAATGTCGTTAATAGAGCTGCAAGGGATTGAAGGGAAACGGTGAATGCACAGAGCGTCACGTCCTAAACCTTTCTGGCCGGCTCCTCTTCACTCCTGATCATTGCATGTCTGGATGCTTATCTCCTGCCTCACAGTGTGCACAGAGCTCTGCACATTCAGCTGGCTCCTCACCCCTCGGGTCATTGCCAGTCACTGAACCATGAACCTCTCCAAGCACTGCATGGTTAAATAAACCACACACACACTCAGTGGTTCCTAACCCACGGAGCTGTGGTGTAGCCTTGGACACTTTACCGTACACGTGTCCGCACATCACTTTCACTCACTCAGTGGTATGACTGTGATTTGCAGCTTGGCCGGCATCCATGACCGTGCTCTGCTTTGGCACTGATCAAATAGCCTCACTAATAGCTTGGGATGATGACACAGGATGAAATTTCTTTCCCTGCCAGCTCCGAGCCGTCTGCTTTTAACACAACAAACGCGGCACAACACAACCTTTACAGTCAAACACAGAAACAAGTTACAGATAAAAGGGGGTTGGAGTTATTCTCGTGCTACAGCCACCATCATTTTACATGACAGCACCTTTTGTTTCAGTCTGAGGATCGATTTGCATTGAGCTGTGCTGCTTTGGCTGCATGGCTGGTGGAGGTCCGGGGGCCTGGGGATACCAGGGAGATATGGTGGAGCGATGAATGATTGATGATGGTGGAAAGCTGAGCTTTGACAGGGAACGAGAGGTAAAACCCAGCGAGGAATAAAAGATTAAAAGTTCCGACTCGCAGGGATCAGTGAACTTTGATCTTGAGCGTGTCTCTACTTGGTGAAGAGACAAACCAAAACTGTTTCTTGTTTATTGATTTTCAGTTCAACTGCTTAATAGAACGAAAATTTTGGTTTTGTCTTACCCCGAGTTTCTCTTTTATCTCCAGCACTTTCCAGCCTGAATGATGAAGTTAGAAATCTGATAAAAACCAAGACACACAACTGCTCCTCTCTGACAGGTTCTCTCAGGAGAAGTGAGCCCTCTGGAAAAAACATCACTAACAACAACATCATGTCAATAAAGTATTTTAGCCATGAATGTTCTTCTCAAGTGGTGAAGAGGGTCAATCTGACACAGGCTTCACTCTGTACGAGGGCTCTCTAGTCTCAATCACTTAGCTTCACTTATCATTGCACTACACCAAGGTCGTGCTCAAACCTTTACACAATACCACTGATGCTTTTTCATCTAGGGAAGTGATCGCTGTCATTTAAATGTTTAAGAAACAGTATCGATTGTGTGATTAAATGATCAGAATCTTGGTCAAAACGTTTCTTGTTCCAGTTTGTAGAGCTCTGAGGTCATTATAACACATGGTCATTATTATTATTGTCATTCCGAGTTGAGTAGTCATTGGAATGTGTTTGTCTATGAGCTTAGTGCTTATACTCTATCAAGTTTGCATGACATTTTTTGAGAGCAGGTGAGTTTAATATACTGCAGGGAGTCGTGGAACAAGCAGCAGCCACAGTGAGCAGCCTGTCGCCTACGGCTCTTCATCCAACTTGTCAGTCCTCTCTCTGTATCCTTCTGTTGGCAAGAACCTGATCAATTATTATATCAAAATGACAATAGTTTGTTTTGCTGCCACGAGATTTTCTTGACCTATAGTGTTAAACCCTCTAGCTGTCAGCTCTGGTAACTACAGGCGTCGCTAAATCAACCAGGACTCAAATATTTTTTTCATTAAAATACCTGACAGCTTTATTTTGACTTCGGTGTTTTGTTACTGGTTCCCACAAAGATTCAAGTCGTAACCCCTTAAGAAATATTGCCTGTGGGCTCCTCCTCACAAACTCCCAGTGTGCAGCCAAATGCTTGTCCAAACAAACAGAACTTTATATTAAATTTTTAATGGAGAACCCAATGTTTGTATCCAGAGAGACCAAAAACTGTTGGCTTGAAATGTGAATTAAAATGTGCAGAAGTCATCTAGAAAACTCTTGCTGATGATATGCTGCAGCCATGAAAACCTGAATATTACATTTTTGTGTGTGTGTGTGTTAAATTGATACAAAAGACACTGAATAAAAACCTAAAAGTCTTGGTTTTACACTGGATTACAGTATGTGCCCTTGTAGCAGTTGCCAGGCAACCAGCAGACATTAAGAGCCACCTACCGACACTTCTGGAGCCGACTAATTGTGATTTTATATCTCGTTTGTTCAATGCACAAATATTTAAAATGACAATTCATGGGGCATTATGCACCAGTCTATTTCCTGGCTCAATTTAACTAGATTAACTAGACTCCATGAAGTTCACTGATCCCAGTCAAGAAATAGTCTCGGTATGAATACATGTTAGTTTAGATTAAACAAACCACATACAAGGTATTTTATTTATCATGCTTGGAGAGATCTAGGCTAGCCGTTTCCTCCTGTTTCCAGTCTTTATGCTAAGCTAAGCTCATTTTCATCTAAATCTTACACGCTGAACCTTTTAAAGTGCAAGTTTACATTAATGTGGTTTAAAATAAAGCCTCATGATATTCTCTGAATATCAAACATCAGTTTTGGATTGGAAGACGTGTTACAGTGTTCTCATACAGCTGCACCCATCACCTGGAGTGTTCATTGTGGGGAGCGATGAGAGTCAGTCAGTCATATTCGTTCTCCGGCAACATTTCGTGGCTTGACCCTTCTGTGACTCTGCTTAACGTCCCGGCAATATAGAGAGATGGACCCATAACAGTCACCGCAATCACACCTCACTGACAACAACAGGCCATAACTTCACAAAATGACCAACCATTTGGACCAATGGGGAAAACCCACCTCGGTGTAATATTTCACAAAACAAATAGATATTGCTGCCAATGCTGAACAGCACAGATTGCGGCGGCTGCAGGGAACAGAGCGTGACTGGCCGGGACGGCACTGCGAAAAATATTCCAGATAATGAAATATTTTGTCAGGGATAATGGGATTATGAGGGCAAACACAGCCCTGGCAGGACAGGATGAGCATAAATTGAAAAACTCTGTGGTCCGGTATTACAGGTTAATCTGCTGAAGAGTAAAATCCAAGTTCAATTCGAGGATAGAGCTTTACAATTTTTTTTTTTGCTCCCTCAAAAGTCCTTGTAATGCACTGAGGTATTGCACCTAAACAAATTGAACAAGACACATTACGGCGCATCGGAGCACAGCGCAGGACATAACACTTGCTCTACAGCCTTGCACTTGCCTAATAGCTCTTGTGTCATCCGTCCCTTGTTAGCGGTTTCGTTCTTTTTACGTCGGGTGGGGAAAGGCTCCGTCGCACCGAGCCATTCACTCGGCCGGCCTTGGCACGCTCCCTCTGTCTTGGATTCCTGTGCACCCACCGAGGGCCCCCGCTTGCTGCGTATCCACTAAGCTTGTGGAAAATTACAAACATACACAAGGTCACAGTGGAGCCGAGCCAGCCTCCCACAGAGCCCATCTGATCCAGCCTGAAACGCAGCAATTACCACCCTCTGTGCGCCTCCGTGTGGGGCTGCAGGCTATTTCATTATTTATTTGAACAAATAGGATTACGGTCGATGTGCCGTGGATTGATTGTGATGAGGGATGAGAGGCTCCGGAGAGCCCGGGTGCTGTGGCCCAGGTTCGCTGAGCCACTCTGCTGCAGTGTCAAGCGCACGGTCGATCTCCCGTCTTGGTCTCGGCGACTCCTTCACTTCTTGACGTTCCTGACATGCTGCCACCCGCTCTGCTGACCACCCCCCCCCCCGCGCCGATTGATGGGGAAATGTGTTGGCTGGTTTGCGTACACAGCTTTTGTGAAAATATACATTTATGGGCCCATAAAAAGAGCCTATCCATCATGTCCTCTGAGGCATGGCACTCACATCTGACAGCGCATTCCCATGCACCCTCTGTAATTTAGATGCTGTTTAAAAGATTGTCACTCACAACATGGTCGGTTTTAATTTAGCGCAAAAACGAATTGGCTTCTAAATATTGAGGGAGCACGGTGACACCAGAGAAGTTTCAAATTACTTCAGAATTAATTGCTTTAGAGGAGCTATTAAGTTAGCGGCTACATGACAGCGCTGTGATTGAAAGGGAAATATGAGCAGCTCCGAAACAAATGCTGCTGAAATAGTAAGTGGACTTTTATTTTTAGATCATTACAGGATGATACATCCTAGGATTCTAACATCAGTGTACGATCTCGCAGTATTTGAAATCAATAGTGTAAGGTTAAGGGAGCAAGCGGCAGAATAAACAAGAAAACAATTGCAGTCCTGATGTTTTGGGGAACAACAGCATCAGCGATCATTCATGTTGATTCACTGCGATCTGTGTGGTCTCTAAAAGCTAATAGCTCATCCCTGATGGAATTTGCTCCCCCCCCCCCCCCCCACCACCACAAAAAAGAAAGAGCCACCCTCCTCTGAAGTGATGAAGCTCCAGGTCTCCGTGGACGACTTATCTGTTTCTGGAGATTGATCGAAAGTAATTTTTTGCCCCAAGAAAACCAGCCAGGAATGTGATAGATAGCTCAGCCCTTCTATCTCCCTGATGGTGATATTAGTCCTGATTAAGACAAATGGGCCTCCTCTGCCTAACCATGCAAATGCTTTACCGCTTCAGCCATTTATCCCAGAATGTGAAATTGCAGCAACAAAAAGCAAAACATGCTTTTCTCCCAACAGATCTGTGGATAGAAGCTGCTCCTGCATTCAGACAAATGCCGTCGTTACAGAACTAGCCAGATATCTCTAATGTATGAGCGGTCAGGTCCGTGTGACAGCTGATTGGGTAATAGGGGATTTGAGGCAGAACAGGAAAGTGCTTTCTAGTCATCAAGATATACAGTGAACAGGGCGTTTAGTAGGCTCTCCCTGCAGGCCGCTCTAAGCCGCTCTAATTGATGTCGATTAATCAAATCAGCTGTAGAGAGGGCAGAGGGACGACCTTATCAAGCAGGAGGTGTGACCTCTGTGCTACAAAGCAGCCTAATGAATAAACAAAGACTAACGCATATGCTGGGGTAAGCATTGCTATAATACACAGAGACTCGGACTGCAAAACACAACAAAAAGAGCTAAGTGATGTTAATTGCAATCAATACTAACGATATTGCAAATCACTCTTAATTTGCACACTTTTTAAGTCAATATTGATGTTGTCGATTTACACTGCGGAGACTTTTATCGGGCAAATTAGCACCAAGGCAATAAAGGTTGGTTCATCACTTTGGTCAAGATCTTTGAGACCGGTGATATCGAGATACACTCGACCAATCACAAGTCAGTCTCAGCTGTCAATCATGTCGGTTTACCCAGTTTATATAGCATCAAACAAATAATTAAAACCAAACTTGCCGTATACATGAACACTTACATCTACAGGATTTCATGGACGTCCATGAAATTAGTTCCCTTCAATTATTAACTTTGACAAAACCCTTTTTCATCCAGCGCCACCAACAGGTCTAATTTTAATTTGCACACAGTGCTTTTAATGAGAAAACACCTGCAGAACTAATGACGTCTCTATCCTCATCTCTCGCTTTGTGCTTAGTGCTAATTAGCAAATAAACGTAAAAATGCCCCTTCCAGCCAACCTGCAGCTAATCCGCCTGTTGGGGTGAAAACCTCCCATCGCAAACTACGAAATGAGCTTGTTTATCGAAAATGGTTTAATTATCCAGGCTTTCAAACTCTGGCCGTGCAAAGGCTGCGATGTGTTTCAGTCAAGGTTAAACCATCGGCAGCATCAAATTACCACCGTGATGTTTTTCACATGATAAAAATGCAGGGATGAAAAAGCTTTCAATTTGCCTGCAATGCTTGGAATTTCCCCCGTCAGTGAGAGCACTTCCTCTGAGCATCCGCCTGGAAAAGTGCATAAGAACGTTGGCATTTATTCAATATCATCTGTTTTGAAGCTTTCAGGCTGCTCAGTCACATTTATCTGTGATTCTACTTTATCGTAAAACATATACAGAGCTGCAGTGAGGGATATTGAAGTCCCCCCTGTACCCCTGAAACTTTAATGAGTCTGCTAGTTTCCTGTGGAATTCAGTAATAAACTCAATGTGATGATCCACATTAACGGAAAGTACGATTACCATGAATTCACACATTTTTTTAATATAAAATGAGTCTAAACAGTGTTTATCTCTCCACAACTGCAGGAATCAAATTTAGGTGGAAAACATTCCTTCATTTTGAGAATATATAGATATTTTTTATGCTGTCGGCAGAATCCTGGAATGAACTCATCATATTTGGTCGTTTTTTTCTTTATCTGCAAAATGCAATGTAGCTCAAACCCCAAATTCTCTGAAAGAAACACACAGGATATGACCTCAGTGTCCTCCGCGGTGCATAACTCCAGCCCTGATGATATGGACATTTTCAAGGCAATATCCCAGCCTGGCCGTATACATTTTTGAAATTTATTTTCACCCGAACTTCTCTCTGTCCTCACTGTGGTCCAGGGGGGGCTCAATCAGTGGAGCACTTTGACACAGGATACCGTGTTACCCTGCTGAGTGATGCAGAATTGAAGCTGCCAATCAAGAAGCAGGAGCCTGGAGCTAATCAATCCAAGCAGGCCATGATGTGATTTTTTTTTTTTTCCCTGTCGAGGGCTGAGCAGGCTGACAGACAGTGTTGGATGGTTTTGATTCATTCGCCTCCTGCAGCCTGTGCAACTCACAGAACCACTATAACACATGTAAATGTCTCTCACAGGCTGAGTGGGGGAAACGCTCGTCTCGCCGCTGCCCGGATTTACATAAAAATGATAAGCAAACGATAAGCACGGGCTTCTATTAACCTTACAGCAGCTCTGCCTGTTCCGACAGGACCAGGCAACTGTTTGTTTGATGAGATAATGTGACCAAATTGCTGCACTTTTTTTCAGGCAGTGATTCACATTCAAATGTAACAAAAGACATGTTCATGCAAAAGAATGAAACATGACTGCTCCGTGTGAAGCGTCCTGAGATGACCGCTGTTATAAATTAGTGCTGTATAAATAGAATTAACTCAATTTACACGAATATTCCCACATTAAAATCTCATACGTAGTCACATTCACACTGTGATTCCGTGTTTTATTCTCTGGACTTTGGGGTAGTTTGCTTCTTGTTGGTAAATGATGGAAATTTTAAGCAAAGGTTTGTGAAAATAACAACTGGCTTCGTGTTTTTCACTGGTTTGAATCCTGACCTTGCTGGAGGGAAGTAGACTTTCACATTCACAACTTCAGGTTGTATCAGTAACCCTGGATTTCCCTGTTGGGCATGATTACAATGTGTTATCTGTCTTTATCCGTAGGAGGCAACAGGGCAGATTCTAATCACCATTTTCAAACAGAACAAATCACAAACATCACCACTGTCTCCATTTTATTCTAAATGGGAGTAATATTATATATCCTTTAAAATCAGGATTTAAAAGCCAAAACTATCTTCCTGCAAACTAATAATGTCCAAACTAACACATCTGAAATCGCACATCACGTGAAACTCTGGAAAATCTGAGGAATTGGAAATCGGATTTCATGTGTAAAACCTATGAGTGTGGAATCATCCTCAATGTCTTGCTGAAGGACGCCGCTCTCTTTTCAACTAGTGGTCGTCCAGTGAAGAGCTGAACAATAACCAGACGTGATGCCGATCGAGCATGTGTGTGTCTGTGAAAATGTGTTTGAGGCAGCATTTGTGAGTCGTGCCTTCATAAATATGGAAAGGCCTAGATTATCTCTCCAAATTATTACATAAATTGTAATTAGCGCTGGCTCCGCTGCCAGAGATGTGTGGATCCAAACCGCAGCAGTAAAAAGCTACTGCAGACAAACACCAATCACTGGTTGACACTATTATTTAATCAGATTTTTATCTTATCAGTAGCGGTTACAACCAGGCTGTTCATTTGAGGTCTGACGTGTAGCAACAGGAACCTTTCTGAGGTGTGGTTATCGTAATGCTGGAATAAAGTGGAAGGAAAACATGCCCTTAAAAGTCCCGGCGCTCTGTCAGAGGGAGGCACCCTGAGAGGGGAGAGGGTCCATGTTTTCTCAAGAAACTTCAGAATTAATTAAAAATCACATGGGGAGATGTCAGGGGATTTACTTCAAGGCTCAGGGAGGCAGCTCTGTGTCTGGTGAGGCATCCTTCAGCGAGGACAAGCCTGTGTTCATAATTCCATCTTTCATCAAAGTGTGTTTTAATCTCAACACTCTCAGTATGCTGCAGACACATCTTAACAGGGAATCTTCTGTCCGTATCAGTTAGGCTTATTCCCTGCCGCTCTTGCAACAGATTGCAGGACAGGACGGGTTATTGTGCATAATTATTTCTTCAGATGTTCATCAACTGAATCTAATGAAGTAGAAGCTGTTTAAAAGAGACTCGTGTTGTTTTTACAGTGTTTTTTTTTCTTTTCTGGAATTTGTTATATTGGTTTTTGTCTTGTGTCAAAGTTCTGCAAAGTTAAAAAAGCCCAAAGATTAAAAGGAGCTCTTCTCTCATCCTGAAGCTCCTGAAACGTCTCGTCGGTATTTCGGCCGATTATGACGTAATGGCATTAGTTTGATGAACGTAGACACATTGTAAAGCAGGAAGCGGTTAACCAATCCCAACAGAGTGGGTCAGCTGGCCAGGCGTGATGATGATCACGCCGGCACCAAGCGTTAATGTATGTAAGAGTATCAGTTGAGGAAAAGCATATTTTTGAGGGAAACTTGTACGAAGAAGTCTCTCAACCTCCCACTGGCCTGTGGGTCAACCTATACAAAGTAGGGAACATGAATTCAGCCTCACAGGAGAATTACACAGGGCAACATTCAGCTGCCGGTCACTCCTGACACTGACTCACTTTGAAGTCAGAGTCGCTGTGACCTGCAGAGCTGCTTCTTCAGGACAGGCCTCCAATCTGAGTCTGCCAGGCAGGAAGGTGTGAACACCTTAAAGCACAGATGGAAATGAAAACAGGTCACAGGCTTTTGTGAATGTTCTCTTACCACCTAGCAGAACCAGGATTTATAGATATGAATCTACATGTAAATATAAAATTGATGATTAAGTTTATATGAGACTAAACAGCCAGTTCACTCTGTCACTGCCTTGAACCTTTCTGTACATTGTTTTGGCTGTTCACTGTGAGGGGAGCATGAATATACCACAAAACAAGAATCATTTGTAAACTGACGAATTTGCCCCTAAACGCCACCATTCCGAATTCTCTGGCTGCAACGAGAACACAGGAAATCAATGAGACATTTTGCTGTGAACTGCAGATGAACTTGCACTTATTTGCTTGTTTATGGATTTTAATTAGGGCCAAATAGTCTCATGAATTTATGTAAAGCTCTCATACACCACTCTGTGTGCAACGCAGATGGAGCAGGGGGAATAGGGCCGGTGGTGCAAGCTGTGGATGAGGTCTGTGCTCTCCTGCCAAAACACTGCATGATGTGAAGTAGGCTCAGTTATCTCTGCACTGCGTCTCATCTTTTAGTCCCTTTTCAGAGACGCTGCAGTTTCCCCCTGGAAGCCGCCGTGAGTGACACCAGAAAATCATCCCCTATTCCCCGCGCTTCACAGCAACACGAAGCCGACGAGATGTATGACCGAAACTAGAAGGAGCGAGTTTGCCCATTTGAATAATGTGCACCTAAGAGAACACTGATTCTCTACCGGAAACTCTTTGATGTGTTTCACCGTGAAAAGACGACTCGTTGACGGCGTCAGATTAAACTCCAGACTCTCTGAAAGCAGCGAGAAAGATTGCGGGGAGGAGGGGGAAACTAACACCGCTGTAATCTCACTCTGGAACGAGCTAAACTTCAACACTCTGGTAGGAAATGATGTATCAGTCACCGTGGGATGTTTCATTTCGCCCCTTTGGAGAAAATCACACGTCACTCCTTGGGATTGGAATTGGTTTTTAGGGATGTTTATTCACGTCTTTACAGCGTCAGTGTCTCCTGTTACACAAACCAATATCTGCATAGCTGCATCAGCAAACGTGTAAACGGCAGAATCAATTCGAGCAGAGGAGGCTCTGTGTTGTGACAACTGTGGCGACGGGAACCACTGTGCAAGCTTCAATTGGCTGCATGTTTCGTTTCGTGCTGTTTTTAAATAGATTTTACAATCATCATCTCTTTCCTTGTCACCTCTCATAAAAGTGCACCATTTTAAAATTCAAATTTTCCTTTGGGATGCCCAAATTAGCATCGTGAAATATTCATGGCACTGGTATTGTGCACCTCGGAGGAGTCGAACAGGTACTGTATCAACACGCCTGTGTTCGTTAATTTTTCATGGGCACAGCGGAGCAGAAAGAACCGTCGATGTTACACACACATCAGACACTTTAATTCTTTCTCTTCATTGTGAAGCTGATTCTCTGACGAAATCCAGCAGCTTGGCCCAGTGTACTGATTTTGATATCTGGTTTCCTAGCTGCTGAGATTTAGGGACACAACCACACCTGCTTCTGTGGCAAAGCCCAATTCATGCTTCTGCGTCGAAGCTGCATCCTACGGCGTATAGCTTTGATGCAGATGCATGAACTGGGCTTAAAAATATTTACTCATGTCCTTATATTTACAAAACCTGTGTTCTTGTAGTTTGACGTGTTGTTATATTATGAACAAGGCTTTATCAGGGCTGTTGCAACAAGGTCGACGAAGCAGGCGATTGCCTGGGGCCCCCAAGCTGAGACGGGGCCCCTCAGCGGGCGTTAGTCTGTGGCAGCGAACATTTTTTGTGAGCTCCTTAAATTTTATGATCAGCTGCAGGAAACTGCAACAACACCAAAGGCCCTAATGAGGCCCCATGTTACTCTCTGTCTGCCATAAGCTTTGCACCTTTGGAGGTTTGGCTAAAGAATGAAATATTAAAACGTGTGTGTGTGATGTGCCAGGGAGCCAAGTGGAGCATTGCACTTTTCTATTATTTATGTGTATGCACAGTTTGAATTAGTTTTTGTTTGACGTTGGGCCCTCAGGTCCTTTAATCCCTTCAAATGCTCCTGGACATTTTAAATCCTTTGTAAACACTTTTATTTTGGAGGGCACAGGTCGGCATTTCTGTTTTAACATTTTCTTTTATTTTCTACATTACAAAGATGTCGTCAATGTGTCATCAATTTTTATAGCAGTAAAAAGGATTTCATGCAAACATTGGATACTTTTATAGGAAGGGAGTAGTTTTGTATAAAAACAGGAAGTGTGCAGTTGTGTTACTTGGGATGTGTTGCCCTCAGCGAGCTTTACTTCCTCTTTTCTTCATGACTTCCTCTGGGAAGGTTTGCACTTCCTTAATGCATGTTTCTCTTAACCAGGCAGAGAGATGTGTTGAGGTCTGTGGCTGAGGCTTGTGTGTGTGTGTGTGTGTGTGTGTGTGTGTGTGTGTGTGTGTGTGTGTGTGTGTGTGTGTGTGTGTGTGTGTCGTTGTGCTGCTGCTGTGTTTTTATAATGTTTGCTTGTGTGGGACATTTCAGAGTGTTTATGTAAGAGGAACCAACAGAACCCCTGTGAACTACTCAAATACAGTCCTGGTGATTGTGGCCTTTAGCTGAAGTACTAACCTACAAACTAAGTAACAACACTGATCCACTGCAGCTGCACAACTATGGAAAGTACACAAAGTCAAAGTTGAACAATTGTTTATGGGAGAGTGTTGGGGCAAAGTACAGGGAAAACAATGAGAGGAGAATAATGTTGAGATGTCGAGTGTGAAGTCAAACTAAATCAGAGGAATTGAGAAAAAAGTTGAAATACTGTTTTGTAAATTAACTGCCAAGAATAAAGTAAAGAAAGAATTTTCTTGTTACTAAAACAAACATTCTTAAGTATAATTTCACCAGATCACCTGCACAAGGCGAGAAAGTTGATATACTTTTTTTGACTTGGGTCTTGAAATTGCAAGTTAAATCTCAAAGTTCTCACGTTGTGTTGTTCTCGGTTCCTCTGGCCTTCTGCATTCAGGGCTCTTCCCACTTCCCTTATTGTGCCATGTCCATGTTCTTTTGTGTCTTGTGTGTTTCATTTCCTTGCTGTAAACAGAAATTGCCCTTTGGGGATGAATAAAGTTTAAAGGCGATATGTAAAATTAAAAACACATTTCCTCTGCACAGTTGTTTGTTGAAAGATGGTTGAATGTTTAATTGGTGGTTAGAGTATGAGAGGGAACAGAAACAGTCTGACTCAGTTTTTCTTGGCTCTAAAACTCCTCTGTATGCATCTTGTGTCACAATGTGTTGTTGGCTCTAAATATGACACAATGTTCACATCACTTTTTCAGACTCCAGATGAACAATGTCACCACCTTCAAAGACGCCTGCTCGTAACTGGGTGAGTACAGTGTTCAGATTAATTCACTTAAGTTCACCTCAACTTTATTGTCCCTGCAAGGTCGGTGTGCGCCGCAGCTTTCCAATGAGGTCACACACACTAAAAAGAGATTATAAAAACCTTCACTGTTAATCACAACGCTAAAACAATTCAAGGACGTGGTCTTAAAAACACTTTGGCCACTGATATTAGAAGTAATCACATATTTGCTTTCAACGCATCCCAAATATTAAAATGTCGCTGGAAACGGTATAATTGTTGTTTTCTTTCACGTTCCAACTTGGTGAGGTTTTAGATAAAGGTGTCAGAACAACGTCAACAACAGGAAGTCTCGTTAAAACTATCAAAATAAGATCCAAATCAAAATAAACAGCATTTATTGGTGAGGTGTTGAAATTTCTTTTCCTTATAGATGAGCAGGTGATGTATTTACACTCATAGGTCATTTTCTCCATCCTTCTTCATACACTACATGTTGATTAATACAACTCCAAGAAATCTGAGGTGTCAAAACCTTAATTATGATATAAACTATAACTGAAATAAACATTTTGCTCCGTCTGGCGTCTCACCCACAGGTTGACATCAGTGGCTGTGTACCGCTGTATCTGCTTGATGGAAGCTGCGGAGAATATCACACGTGCAAAGTAAAAAGAGAGCAAACAAAATGGCAGAGGTGGCGATGAGGGGATGACACAACGCCGGCAAGAGGGAAACGACAACAGATGTGGGGCCACATTAAGCAGCAGGTATTAAGGACGTCAGGCAGAGGCAAGCGCCACTGAAAGGTAACAACACGCTCGTTAACAAGCCGCTGCAAACGGGAAACCAAAGTGAAATGTACAACAGCAGGGAAATGTGTAAACAACAGTAATACGCTTTAGAGAAATATATGAGAACAAGACTACATTAACACAAACAGGATGAATGGGTGAAGAGAACGAAACCTTGAGTTGGGCAGTGACTGTTTGACTGCTTGTACACAAAGGTTCAGATTCAATACTGTAGCTTATAATGTTCTTCACTACAATTACTACAACCAGTACTTCTACTAGTACTAATACTGCTTCTATTACAACTACTACTGGTTTGATACACTAGTAAAATCGGAGATATAGGTCATAAACCCCACCTCCTCCAGGTTAGTGGATGGGGAATGGAGCTAACTTAAATGTCATAAAATACACGTGAAATACATTTTTCTCCCAGATGGTTTTTGTGATGTAAGGAAGTTCTTATCACTCTGATTGTTGTTCAAATAATTATTATCAGTAGTGTTATTACGGAAGGCTGTTGCTGTTGCGTGTTTTTCAGTTCCAGGGTCGTCAGCTGTTTCCCGTCGTGTGTGTGTGAGCAGATTCTGAGGTTTTGAAGGACCACGGTGATTCTGGTGCAGCAGCGGGGTTTGTTTTGAGGGAGACCGCTGTGATTGACAGGCGGCCTCACGCAAGCCGTTGAAACCATCCTTTGAACCCGAACTGTTGAAGCCAATTTTCCCTATGCCGCTCCTCGGGGAGCAGGACGCAGGACACAGGCATGCTGGGCAACCTGAGACTCAGGGGGGGAATTGTGATTCTTTACAGGGAGAGAGAGAGGAGGGGGTGGGGGAGTCTTGCAAGGGGCCTGGTTCGCGCCTCCCTTTGCTCCCAGCGTGGCGTTTTTTTAATAAGGGCACTGGCTGTTAGCACACACCTCTCACCTCCTTTCAATATGTATGGCTGGAAGTTTTTGTTCAACCCAACAAGCAAAGCCGGGATTTGCAAAGCTTCAAAGAGCCGGAGTAGCGGGAGAGCTGCAGCAGGTGCGGGGACGGGAGTTTGCCACCTGTCAATCAACAGATGCATCCGGAAATCCATATTTGACACATTCCTCGACAATTTACTGTTTATATCCGCTGTGATCAAAAGTGCTTGAGACGTCACCATGGCAACCCGGCGCCGAGCACCAACTCCAGGAACCTCCTGCTCAACCCGAGGCCCGAGCAGCTGTGGATGAGAGTGATTAGAGCGATAGTTTACTGTGGTTGACATCATTGGCTCCTTTCACCACGCTGAGGCTTCCTCTAATTAGGATGCTCACTCCTCGTCTGCAGTGCGAGTCTGACGGGGAGGAACTGACGTGCGATGATGCGATGATTAGAAGTTATTCCGGTTAATATTTGGTGTAAAAACGGCGCCGTTGCAACACACAAAACAGCCCTCTCCCCCCTGGAGCTCATTTGGAGGAGCAGTTTTCCGGTGGAGGCGGGTACATAATGCAAGTAGAGGCGACTAACTTGAGATCGAATTAGTCAAAAAGTACTCTGCTGAGAAACGTGGAGGCTGAACAGATGGACGATTAATGGAAGTGAAAGTCTGGGTGGTGCCCGCAGCGGAGGGGCGCATGCTGCAGAGAAAAAAATCTGATGAAAGTTTCTTTTTTTAAAAAAACAAACTTGAAATTTGTTTTAAGAATGAGGCTTTTTACAAATGTACAGCAGGAGCATGTTACAATACACATGTCAGGTGAGATGATAAGATGAAGGGTTGTTGAGATATGAGAGCGACACACACAGAGAAGGTTTCTGGAATAGATAGATAGATATAGAGATAGATGGATGGATAGAGAGATATATAGATAGACAGATTAATTTTAATTTTTTATCCTAAAACCCCCCAAAGTGCAGCAGAGAAGAAGTTCTGACAGGGAGTTGAACTAACACTCAGACCACCGACTGATATGAAACTAACGTCAGATGACTGATCACATGTAACGTGATACCTGAGCATTGCAGTTTTCTCTCGCTGAAGAAACGCAGTCTCCCTCAGCCCCTCCGTCCATTTAACCACATTTTGTAACCGGCAGGATACCAGAGGAGAGAGAGCGAGTCGGGGCATGTTTCCCAGAGTTCACCTCAGGTCTTCTCAGCCGAGGCTAACTCACACTGCCAAAGAAGAATCTCCAGAGAAGCGGATGCAGAGGATAGCGAGCCAGATTTCTCCAGCAAATATGCAAATTTAATACAGTCACAAAAGTACAAATGCAGGTCAAATGCTGAGGGGGGAGAGTTGGTGATCTGTGATGCTGCTGCAGTTTCTCCTGAATATCACACGGCTGTGATAGCTGAAGAAAACACCTGCAAACAAAAATGAAGAAAACATTTTCATTGCATCGACAGAACACGGTTTTATAAACACCTGGAAACACGTGAACTAAACATCTGTAGCAACTTTCAACATCCTTGGATTTTTCATACCCACAGATTGTAAATAAATATCTTGGGGACATGTGCCCCCACGTTTGCCCCTTTTGACGTCATTCAGAGCCGGAGCAGTGGTGATTGTGGTGTGGAGCCGCTGCATCAAGGCCCCGGCGATAAACACTCTCGACCAATCATAAGTCAGTCTCGGCTGTCAATCCTGATGTTTCACCCTGTTTTATTTGTGGCATCAAATAACTAGAGATGTTCTGGTAACATTTAATGAGCTATACCACAAACCAGCCACCAGGGGGCAATCAAGATGGCTTCACTCTTGGGGGTCTGTCTTGTCATCCAATCTTCATATACAGTCTATGTTTGGAACCATGACCTAGTGGCCATCGGTGGTACTGTAGCCATGAACACTTTCTTCCCTTAAGCTTTTTCAAAGATGCATTTTCTGCTTCTTCAACGTGTTTATTTTTTTGAAGCCAAGGACTGGGATTCGTGACAAGGAAAGTGAACTGGCTGTGACCTCCACTTATCACAGTCGTCGCTGACAGGCGACTGCAGGGAGTAACACCTCGTACAGGAATAGAGGACACTGTCTTAATTAGACATATTATCAGATGACATAATTACAGGGAGGAGCATGTGCTAAAAACAAATTCTGCTGGTAAAGTCAAATCAAATTTAATAATCTGTCAGTTTTCCAGCCTCTAGATTCTTCATGTGTCGTCTTTATGTTTGAGCCGCGATTCAACTGATGCAAGTTCCAGATTTTCACGGCTGTTTTATCTGAAGCAGCCTCTTCTCTCCGTGTGGAGCGAGATTACTGTGCACGATTTCCTCTCAGCGATCTCGATAAGACCACGGGGAAGCATCATGCAACAGAGGTCCCTGTGGGGTCGCATGCATGCAGAACACACACGTGAACGTGGGGTGTGGGGAAAGCAATCCATCAGCAAACGAAGATGCCGCACAGAAACCTAATATGCACAGAACGAGGTGATCGGAGTCCGTGTGTGAGCGGCGTGCGAGGACAGGAAAATGTCATGCGTCTCTGGAAGCTGCTGAGGTTATTGGAGGCCTTTTCTGTCGCCGTGGGAAATGTGTCACAAAGACAAACAACTGAGACGCTGGAGATAAAAAGGTGCACTGAAGCATTGTGGATAAAAATCAAAAGGTTAACTCCAAATGGAATGTATTAATGATTGAATCATTTGTGTAACGCGTATTCGTGGAAATACATGAATATTTAAAGGTGCCCAGACGACTAAACAGGTTACTCAGGGAAAAGGGAGAATCTGCTTTTCACTGAATAACAAAGTCGGACTCAGTATCTCTTTAATTCGCCTTAAGCTGCTTTATCTGATCTGTTAAATACCTACAAGAGAAAAAAATAAGGATTTTAAGTTTGAGGTGCAACAGATACAGTTTCAAACCTTTAGTTACGCCTCAGTGTTTATTAACGCGAAGACAAAACCTTAAAAAACATTGTTTAGCATCTTGTTTCTTCTTTACCTTTATTATGAGGTAGATCAATGACTCGCCCTTTAATCAAATCCATTCTGTATTGAGTCCTATCACCTCCAGTTGGTTGGTTTGTTGTTTTCCAGCTGGATTACTTACAAAGTACTGAATGGAAACGTGTTAGTAACTTAGTTAAAACGTCAAACAAGAAAACAAGTTGCCAGCTTTTCCTTCCTGTTTAAAAGACGAGCAGTGGTTCTGTCCAATCAGTGACGAGCCTTGTCGATAGAAGGCCTCCACCTCCTTAGAAGTTAATGTTGTGTTTCATGATTTGATGGATTGTTTCTCTGCTTTGCCGTTGTGTTTTGTTATCGTTTTTCATGATTGGACGTTGTGTTTTGTGATTTGATGCTGTTTTTAGAAATTTGTTGTCGTGTCCTGTGATTTATTTTTTTGTCATTGTGTCCTGTGATTCCTTTTCATTCTGTGTTGTGATTTGTTTTTGTGTCTTGTGATGTGCACCTCGGGGACACCGTACCGGCAGCATAAATCCATATTCATAAGATGGTTTGTGTCATTTAAGGGAAGTTTGATGCATATATGATTTGTATTATTCCTTTCTCCTCTCCCTCACCAATAAGCACTTTGTGTTTAGATGTTACACGACACGTGAGGACTCCTGCTGTTGGTTGTGTGAACATCATTTTCCTGGTACAGCCTGTCAGGAACATAGCTCTTTATGAAACGAACACTCAGCCTTCCCACTCCTGTGCGAGCAGAGGCGTGCGCGGCTGAGCTGCTGAAGTCACGGCTCCCTCTACAGTCTGCACGGCGGAAATTTTCCATCCAGTGCGGGGAGACAGTCAAACTGACTGTGTGTGTGTGTGTGTGTGTGTGTGTGTGGAAAGAGCCGGAGCGCGGAGGACGCGGCGGGCACACGTCCGGACACCACAGCCCGGGAGACGGCGCCACACTTGTGGGATGCAGCGTCTCGGAGGCGCGGCGGCTGCACCAACACACCCGGATTCGCACGGAGGAGAATCCGTCATCTGAGAGGGCTGAACCCCCTGGTTCCTGCAGGACAACGGAGAGGGAAGACATGTCTCATTCTTTGAATACTTGAGGAGTGACGACAACTTTCCTCCACTTCCCCTGCGCGGACAGCGGGGGACAGAGAAGCTTGCAGCGTTCGGACACAAACCAGGATGTAAAGCCGGACGATGCGCGCGGATGGATTGTGCCGTTTGGAGCAGCGCGCAGTTTGGTGCGTCTGCAGCGGGGACTCGGGGCGACGGTGTCCGCGGAGATGCGTCGTTCGCTGAGGTCCACGTCCATGGATGTTGAGGCTCGGGGGCGCTGCGCACGGAGCCTGTGGGCGGCGGTGATTGGACCGGACGCGGACTGGGGCTGACGAGCTTGTTTTGTGCGCGAGGAAATGTGTGGTTTTCTTTTTCCGGAGGGGGGGATCAATACGAGTTGGTGGCGCACCACGAGGACGCAGGAGAGCGCGCACGGAACGACGAGGAGCTTTGTGTTTGAAACCTTGGATTTAAATTCAAAAGCAGAGATCTCCATCCCATCACACGTCCACGCGTCTATTGTCACAAGTGGATGTTTGCTCTGGCACTAAAGTTTTTCTCTCCATGCACGAGACTTTGATATTGGATTTTTGAATCATCCATTTTATGGACTATAACAAATATTTTCCATGTGGACTTATCCAGAAAGTTATGGGACATTATAAAGACATTTTAAAGGACGAAAACAATCAGCTGCTTAATTTTTCACACCCTCTAAAATGTATTCAAGGATGCCCGGCAACATGGCTGTAAACTGGGTTGTGTACTCCGTGTTTTTACTACCGCTGTTCGCAGTGGGGACAGCTTTCTCGGGGGTCTTCAACTCCACCGACAGAGACATCTTCACCGATGACTTGCTGCAGGTCAAGCTCGCACAAGGCAGAGCGAGCGAGCAGTGGAAGCTCCAGTCGGCCGACTCCCACCCAAACCTGTACTTTAACCAGGTGGATGTGTTGCACTTGAGGCAGAGGTCTTCCACCACCCACAGTCACATATTCAAAGTCATCCGGGCGGCCGTGCTCACCATGCTGTCCAATGTCCCCTTTTACATACCCCCTGTGAAACACGAGGAGTTTACAAGCAAGTGGAATGAGATTTATGGGAACAACCTGCCTCCCCTGGCTCTCTACTGCCTGTTGTGCCCCGAGGACTCTGCCGCCCTGCAGTTTCTTATCAAGTTTATGGACAGGATGGCAGAGTACCCCGACTGGAAGGTGACCAGTGCCCCCAACGACGAGGTCCCCATGGCACACTCCCTCACTGGGTTCGCTACTGCATATGACTTTATTTACTCCCAGCTGGATGAGCGCAGGAAAGACATTTACCTCAAGAAAATACGCTCTGAGACTGAGGAGCTGTACGAGCTCTCCAAGTACAGAGGGTGGGGGAAGCAGTATCTCCAGAATCATCAAACTACGAACATATTAGCCATCATGACTGGTGCAATAGTGGTGGGATCACACGACGACCCAGAGTCAATGATATGGAAACAAGTGGCAGTGAACTACATGGAGAAAACTATGTTTCTACTAAATCATGTAGTGGATGGGTCTCTGGATGAGGGAGTAGCGTATGGGAGCTACACGGCCAAGTCCATCACACAGTACGTCTTTTTAGCCCAGCGCCACTTCCACATTGACAACACGCAGAACAACTGGCTGCTGGGACACTTCTGGTTTTACTTCGCCACGCTGTTGCCGGGCTTCCAGAGGACTGTTGGCATCGCAGACTCTAACTACAACTGGTTTTATGGGCCGGAGAGTCAGCTGGTTTTCCTCGACACATTTGTCATGAGGAACGGAACGGGTAACTGGCTGGCTCAGCAGATTAGAAAGCACCGACCCAAGGATGGTCCCATGGGGCAGTCGTCCGCGCAGCGCTGGGCCACACTTCACACGGAGTACATCTGGTTCGACTCCCACCTCACGCTGCAGCCTCCCCAGGATTTTGGCAAGGCGAGGATGCATATTTTCTCAAACTGGGGTGTGGTTACCTACGGAGCCGGGCTTCCCAACGGCCAGGGTAACACTTTTGTCTCCTTTAAGTCTGGCAGGCTGGGTGGCCGTGCAGTCTACGACATTGTCCACGACAAGCCGTACTCCTGGGTGGACGGCTGGAACAGCTTTAACCCCGGGCACGAGCACCCGGACCAGAACTCTTTCACATTTGCACCTAATGGACAAGTGTTTGTGTCCGAAGCACTTTATGGTCCAAAGTACAGCTACCTGAACAATGTTTTGGTCTTCAGCCCCTCTCCTACCAGCCAGTGTAACAGTCCGTGGGAGGGTCAGTTGGGGGAGTGTGCTAAGTGGCTGCGCTGGACTGATGAAGGTGTGGGTGATGCTAGAGGGGAGGTGATTGCCGCATCCTCGCACGGGGACACCTTGTTCGTGAGTGGGGAGGCTGTGTCTGCCTACTCCTCTGCCATGAGATTAAAGAGCGTGTTCAGAGCGTTGGTTCTGCTCAACTCACAGACGCTGCTGGTGCTCGACCACGTGGAGAAGTGGAGCGACTCGCCCGTGACGACATTCAGCGCCTTTTTCCACAATCTGGACATTGACTTCAAATATGTCCCTTTCAGATTTATGGACAAATACAACGGCGCGTTGATGGACGTGTGGGACGCTCATTATAAAATGTTCTGGTTCGACACCCAGGGTCACAGCCCTGACACCAGGATACAGGAGGCAGAGCAGGCGGCCGAGTTTAAAAAGAGGTGGACTCAGTATGTCAACGTCACTTTCTCAATGTCGGGCACTGTCAGCAGAGTAGCTTATGTTTTACACGGGCCATATGTCAAAGTGTCCAACTGTAGATTTGTGGACAATGGAAAAAATGGAGTCAGAGTTTCTTTAACCATAAATAACACGGAGAAGGTGGTTTCCATAGCTACAAACTATAAAGACATAGGGGCCAGGTTGAGTTATTTAGGATTCGGAGGCCACGGTAAAGTTGAGGATGGAGATCAAATCACTCGATTTGGCCTCGGGACTCAACTCATCCCCAAACTAATCAGCAGTGATAATCAGCTGTTTGACTTCGGATTCACAGTCAATGTAATAGCAGGGGTCGTTCTCTTTGTGGCCATAGGGTTTCTGACCATGCAGAGAAAGTTTTATGTGTGCTTCAGCAGGCTGATGCGTTACGCCCTGCTCACTGTGCTCATTCTGTGGATAGCTGAGCTGCTGTTTGTGTCTAACAGCTGCGATCAGCTTCTCTGTGGGGTGAAATGGAAAAGTGCGGGTACCAAAAGTGAAGTAAACAAACAAATCAGACTGTCCGAGCAGCAGCAGCTCCCCCTCCCCACTGTCGTCATAACAACCCTCCCCGGGTCGGGATCAGAGATACTGAAGCATCTTTTCTACAACAACTCGGACTTTGTTTACATAAGAGTCCCCACTGAGCACCTTGACATTCCTGAGACTGAGTTTGAGTTCGACTCGCTGGTCGATGCCTGCGAGTGGTCAAGGTCAGACGCAGCACACGGACGGTTTAAGATTATTCAGGGCTGGCTGCATTCACTGGTCCACAACACCAAGCTGCACTTGCAGAACATTCAGCTGGCGGAGGGCAGCAGGGTCAAACCGCCCCAGAGAGTTGCCCCCTCCAGGGACAGAAAGAAAAGGTCCAGGCGGAGGGAGCCGGTGTCTGAGCTGAAGGGCAGACTCAGGGCCAGCCTGGACAGAGATGCAGAGTACATCAGGGAGATGAGACGACATGTCGCCGAGTTCCCTGACTCACGGATGGTCCTCAACATGCGGAGCGGAAGCTGGGCCCTCAAACTGCCTTTCATTCAGGAGGTGGTGGGACCCTCTTTGAGGTCAATCTACTTGGTGCGAGACCCTCGAGCCTGGATTTATCTGATGCTTTACAACAGCAAACCCAGTCTTTATTCCCTTAAAAACATCCCGCAGCACCTTTCCCTGATATTCAAGGATGATGCCGTCAGGGATGGGTGCCCGAGCGTGGCGCCGGAGTTTAAAACAATCCAGAGGCTGCTGTCCCGTTCGGAAACAAACCCGGCCCTCGTACTGGCTCACCTGTGGCTGGCTCACACCGCAGCGGTGCTGAGGGTCAGCGAGGGCCTCCCCGAGGAGTCCTACCTCCAAGTGAGGTTTGAGGACGTGGTCAACTTCCCGCAGGAGACAGCGGAGAGCATACACACATTCCTGGGGGTGCCCCTGTCGCCCGCAGCCCTCAACCAGCTCATCTTCACCACCTCCACGAACTTGTACAATCTCATGTATGAAGGAGACATCTCACCAGCCAATATTAACATGTGGAGACAGAACATGCCTCGAAAGGACATCCGGCTAATAGAGGACGTGTGTGGGGGGGTGATGAAGAGGCTGGGTTACACCCGGTTGGCGAGTTAACTTTGCTGCTGCTGGTCGGCTGATACCGAGCTGTCTTGTTTACTGGAGCTGCCGTGGAAGTTCTGTTGAGTTGTTGTTTTTTGCACTGACGCTTTGATTTAAAGGGATTTTTCTGTCTGTTCAAGTTTTTTTTTTTTCCTGTTGTTTTGTGTTTGTTTGGGGGAGTGTAAGGTGTCGCACCGACTGCAGACACAGATGTTGGTGAGGGAGGAATATTTTACATTAAAATAGGTGAAAGGAAGTTTCTGTTATCACTCTTTTATTTTTTTTCCAGCAGCTCTTCACACTTGTAGAGCTCTTTTATTGAGTGACACTTTAGACCTTTGCTTTGCAGAGGGAAGCCACTGAATTTCAGCATAAAGTTTAATATTATTGCGGCGTCCTAGAACAGCTCAGCTTCTCCGTGTGTGTGTGTCTCAGAAAAAAAATGTTATTTTCCTCCCCCCATCGCTAATCTGTGCTGTCTGAAAGATGTTGTGCAAAATCCATATCTGTTATTACTGGACTAGGGGAGGGATCAAGGGATAGTTACTGGTTTTGGAACAGATACATTAGGAAGCTCATTAGGAAATAAGGCTCGTCTTTATCGACAGACCCGGGTTTGTAGCTGTGGGAGACTAATTTGGCTGTCGTGAATTTTAATATCTGAACTTTTTCGGTGCTTTTTTCCCTTTACAAACTGTAAATACATGCTGCAGTGTATAGACTCAAAGCCGAGCAGAGAACAAGAAGACGACAGCTGTGCTTTATTGTTATGATACAGGCATAGAGACGATAGCGGTTGTGTTTTCATCGCGCCAGTAGAGGGATTTTTATTATTTTTATTATTTGAAGCTCTAAGATGTCATGACAGTTTTGTTGGCTTAGCACTTTCACAGGGACTCATTTGATTGTATGTGGGATTCAGTGCATTTTCCACCAGCTATCTTTTACTCTCATGTACTTGATTAGCTTGGAAAAATCTTAAACCTCGGAAGATATATGAAACCTCTGAAGATATTATGTCGAGAAGAAAAGAAAGTTAGAAGTATTTATGGGCTCCAAAGACACATATCCCAAAGGATCAGGAATGAATATGATTATTATAACTCCCTTTGGCATTTATTGAATTAGATCAGAGGGAAGTACTTAATGGGGATCAAACTGGGGGAGAGAAAAAAAAAAACCTGTCAGCCATGACACATTTCTTGTCAATGCAATTTCCAAAGCATCCCCCTCAGCTACTCATATTAATCTGCAAAATGCCATAACCGAGGCTTACCCTGTGTTATATTGCTGTGCTATCTTCACTATAAAAAGGCCCTGCAGGAAATTCAGACGGCACGAGTCTCCATTTCCTGTTTGTGGTCAATCAGATATGCGCTGATCTTTTTCGGGGCCTTTGTCTTGAAAGCGAGCAAACGGGAGGAATATTAAGTAAAAAAAAATTTAAAAAGTCAGAGACCATTTCTACTCTGTGACGTTCTAACGCTCTCTGGGCTGCAATGTACACTCTTCACCTTGGATGCTGTCTCGCTTAAACATGTCTGCAATGTAAGTGGATCACATGTATCAAACAGACTTGATTATATAGACTCTCCCATTGCATCTGTATGCAAAATATTACATTCTGTGGCCAGTTTTGGAAACGACCATCTTCTCTCATCTATAGACACAGTCCTGTTTGTTGTTTTGTTTTTTCCTCTTTTCCACCGAAACCCCTGACTGCCTGGAAAACCCGTTTGATGTTCGTGGTCTTTGAATGTGTAGACTTGGCAGACACGCTCTCACTTTGGTGTTGCAATCCTGTTACCAACTCTGTTTTGTATTTGCTCGTGGGGATATGGTTCCATGCTTCTGTGGCCTTGAATTACAATCATGTCTTTATAACGGTTTTTCTCTCTGTGTGACTCTGGAGCAGGAGGTGGAGATGATGTGGAGAAGAAATAATAAATTCATAAATATATTGACAACCATTCTCTGTCCGGGTGTGATTATATGTGACACTTCAACTGTTATCTTTCACTACATAAGAGCGAACATAGGTTTTAATTTGCACACGCTCTCTTTGAATATGGTTAAAGTACAAACCTCTTTTTATGCGGACGCCTCTGAGCCATAACAAGTATGCAGCGGCAAAGTCTCCATGTTATTAGACACGGATGACAGAGGCCTAATTGCTTATACGGGTGACAGGCATGACAAGGAGGAGCCAACAATTAAAAACATGTCGGGATATTCGTCTGTCATGCTCCGACTGAAACGGCAACTTAACAGGAGCCGCTTTCCAAAGAGCACATGCGGCGTCTCGTGTTTCAGAGCGGTCTCAATGAGTCAGTCATTTCATTACTCATTTGTTCTTGATCCCTCCTGCAACGCTCCAGTGCTTGGCAGGGTCCTGTTTGTCTAATCCTTCCATGCAGAGGCACATTATTCAGTGAAAAAAACAAATCATCCTCAGGCACATGCTTTGGAAGGGAGGTTTCTACGAGTCCAGACTTGCACTCAGTGGCAGTCGAGTGGACTGAGTCACTGGGGAGCTGCTGGGAGTGATTGGGAACACTGGTGTATGAATAATCTCAGTATCAAGACTTGGTTTAACCTTCTACTTATTGACGAGTGTGTTAAAGTAACAGATAACACCAGTTAAATCCTAGCTAATATTAGTATTTCATTTTATGGTACCACCTTGTCATGCAGCAACCTTATACAGCAGTTAGTGGTTGTAACAAGTTAGTTACTGTTATTATGGGTTATTTGATTATTTACAGTTGATCAGCATCTGTTGATATCTTGCAGTTGTGGAAAGTAACTAGTACATTTACTCTTATTTTCATTTTAATAATGATAAAATAATTTCGCTCAAAGTCATTTAACAGGATTACAGTCGGCAGATAAAAGTAAATAACTGTATAAAATACACATCATAATCACACATTGGAATAAGATGGACGTCATTATCAAACAAATCAGTTCTTTTTTACTTTATATTTCTATTCCACATATATTTCAGAGGTAAACATCGTACTTATTACTCTTTCTGCTAAATGTATATGTGGTAGTTATTTTAAAGATTTGCTTATTACATCAACCCTTTTTTTAAACGTACTTCTATGAGTTCTCCACAGTTTCTTTTCCTCTAAATGTCTCGGACAATTGTGACGTGACGTGAGGACTGTGAGTCTTCTCAAATTCAAATTAGTTCCCCCTAAAATAAACAAGTCCAATTTATTTACTCTATTTGTTCTGCCCTCTGTGTTATTCGCTCCATGACCCCTCAGATGTTTCCTGTGACCCTTTAAAGGGCCATGAACCCCCAGTAGAGAACCACTGGACCAAACAAACAACAGTAATGATACATAATTATGTTAAAACGAGCTCAACTTCAAACACTGAACTAGTCATATCTAATGTTATGAAAGTGTTTTTACTTCTGATATTTCAAGTATATTTTACAGGTATCGTTTTAAATGCAGGTCTTGTATTTATTTAAATATCTATGTTTTCATTCTACTAAAATAAGAAATTGTCCCGCTAAGACACAACACGTCTGCACCACAACCCATTTAACTATTGACATCTACAACTGGAGTCTTGATGGAGCATTGTGGAGGATTCTTTATCAATAACTCGTTAACATTTACAATTTACAAATTACTGTCTGATTGCCCCGTCCTAACGACAGCTCTGACTCATTGAGCTTCATTGATGGCCTGTGTGTTTATCACCCTTTGTTAACGACCTGTTAATATTTATAACTGCAGACTTGATGGCTTATTTGTTAAAGTTTATGAATAGTTAATAAATGGATTTTGGAAGCAGATGCCCTGCAGCTAAAGAGATGAAGTCGGTGTCTTGCTCCAGGAAGAGAAACCACAGCCAAGGAGATTCTTCACAGCAGGCAACCCCCCCCCAGAAATCTCTTCAGTAATGGGCTTATGACTTATAGAGAAAATAAATTATTTGTTGACCATTAAAAAAGCATTTAGTTACAACTTTCTGTTTCCATTTACATTGGGCGTCTAATGAGGATTTTCTTTTATATTTTATAGTCCCATTTTATAACAGATCCATAAACATAAGACGACATAAGAAACAATATCAATGTCTCGTTTGCATTTAAATGCAGACTGACATACTAACTTATATTGATGGTAGAGACACTCAACTAACTTTATACATCTATTAACTGAATTTATGTTTCTTAAACCATTCATTTATTAATTATACTGTTTTGACTTCATGACTTTCTATTGAAGATTTTTAGGATTCATCAAGCGTCACAGTTACGGCTCATAAACCCATATAAAGGCTTCCTGGAGAGAAATTAATCCTTCATTCATATTTGATGACACCATATTGTTTGTCTCAATTAATTAATTGATGGTTAACGGCATATTTACACTTAATTGCATTACTTCACTTCATGTTGTTAGCATGTGAATAATCCCTGATGGCTTATTAGAAATTGATGAAACAATAACAGTTTATTCATGAATCTGCAGATGTGACATCTATCAGCCCTTTATGAAGCATTTATTATGATATATAACATTTATTGATATTTTAATGATCATTTCATAGAATATTTTTCACAACCTGGCAAGTCAGTGATGTATTAACCATGAAGGAATTTATTGTAAATGATCTCTAATCCCTTCACAAAGAGAACCTTATATAAAGGCAGCATCATTTTTTTAATATAATTTTAGACGGAACCCGTCTTTATCACCGGGGCCTTTGTACAGGACGGCACATAAAAAGCTAATCAGGCTGGTCCACACATTAAGTTTTAGTCTACCAATTAAATTTAATGACATCTTACAGACAGGCTAAAAATAAAGCTATATGTCAGAGTGTGTTTCCATAGAATTTATGTCCCACCTGAAAATAATACTACGAGCGGCTGCTGCTGCTGCACAGAAAGACAAATGGGCTTTATGAAAAGCTTTTGATGTCTGATCACAGGAGCAGACCTGCAGAACTAATTCAAACTGGAAGGTTGCCTCATAGATTGTCTCGTACGTTTGATAGCCAATACATAATCATTGCATGAAATAAGGTTTCACAGGGAAAATGATGAAAAGCTGCATTGTAATCTAATTCCACGCCGCAGCTTGGGTAAGTGATCAAGTGGCTTTCTCAGACTGTTAAGTACACGGAGGTTATCCAGATAGAAAGGGGGACTCAATTTCAGCTGAGTAGTCATATACCCTTCCCTGTTCCACCTTTATCTGAGTCCCAGGAGAGCCTCTCCCTCGCCGGCAGCCATCGCTCCTGCCACTGCTCATTAATTAACCTTTGCTGCAGCCGCCGTCAGCGAGCGGCAGGGTGATACTGTTGAGAGGAGCAATCGTTGATACCGCGCGGGTCTATTGTGCTGGAGAATTAGCCCGTTAATGAAGAGCAATGCTGTCTCTGTGAAGAGTTTCAAACTTGAAACATGCATTTGATGTGCATGAGTCGATGCGAGCGTGTCCTTCAGATGACAGAGGAGAGGAGAGGGATGTTGCTCGTACGAGATGCGAGCAGCTGGCGATGGCGCTCTCCTATATTTAGTCATTTCCACTGTGGTAAACAATGCCTGCGAGGTCCTCAGATCCCGCGGCTCAAATTTACCTGCTGAGGACGCGGCTGTGCTTTAGCCACGGGGAGGTGCAGAGCCCGGGAAATCGCTATTAACAGGAGTTGACTTGCAAGGAAATATGGTGCGTTGTCAATTTGCAGCTGGTGGCAAGTCATTACTGTGCGGAGAATGGGATCTGCCCCGTTGCCAATAAAGCACGGCGGCAACTGCTAATGAAGCCCAGTGTGCTCTTATAGCGCAGGGAAATCAGTCCAGATGAGACATTTGGAATTTCACTTCAGGCAAATCTCCACAGAGAGGCCGGCTCACAGCTGTATATCAAAACACTCCACAAAGCTTCATACACACTCTCTGCTGCCAGGTTCTTTTGGCTATTCTCGCCAGCTGAATTTGACAGAATGAGATAATTCCTGTTTACTGCATTACCAAACTAATAGAAGAAATTGTGTCCTCTGCGGGTTTCTCTGTGAAATGTGTTGTAAAGTCCTTGGAGCATTTCTGTTGTAGTTTGTTTATCGTGCAAAAATAAAAATTTGGAGTGCTGTTTACCTCAGAGTATCTTTTTACATTCGTCTGTCTGAAAGTCAAATGAAAGTCTGTGGTATCGTGTTGTTTCTCCGCTCGGCAGAACGACAAGATGTGATGAGTGAAGACTCTGGGAAGTTTGTGACTGTTTGACTTTGAAAGCGAGACCCATCCCAATGAGCCGATAGCCTGTCAGCTTAACCTGTCTCTCTTGTGACAATTTGGTAAATTCCCCCCCCCCACTGCCGCTCTCGTTCTGGACATCATCGACAGTTTGCCGGACGACGGCGGCGGGGGCGGCGGCTCGCTGACTCTTGGAAATCGAGCCACCGTACAGTCGTATTACTTCCTCTGTTTCTCCTGTTGCGGTTTGCTAACTGTGCAAAAATGAGCAGAGTGATGTGTAAGCTGGAAGAAGACATAAAAGGGAGGAGAGGAAAAACACCAAAATCGACCAAATGATTTAGCTGGTGTGTGACTAATGTGTGTTTACCAATTGTGTTCTGCAAAGGGGTTAGCCACTGTGATTTAATGAGCTGTTCCTGCCTGTTAAAGCAAAGGGTGGCCCGCGCTGCAGCGACTGAGGCCTGGTGTTGTTCCGAACGGATTGAATCCAGCTGGCCCGCCGACACACAGACAAGGGGGAGAGGCCCGTTTCCTGGATGACACACTCTGTAGTCCTTCATTACTGGGACCAGGAAACCATAACCCGCCTGTCAAAGAGCTGCCACAGCCACCGCTCCCCTGAACCGTGTCACAGCGGGGGAACGTCTGTCCATGGGATCATTTTCATGTTTTATGTTATGCACAATAGAACTGATCGGGGAGATGGAGAAAAAAAAAAGAAGATGAATATATGTCTGAGCTTTTGAGGGGACGTCCCATTTGGCCTAATTACATAAAGCATGAGTCATTGATCTCTAATTAGTGGAATTTATGTTTGGAGCAGGACTAATGGTCCCTATGACGTTGGTCACAGTGTGTCTTGGAAATTACAGTTGAGCGACAGCCCGGTGTCGGATCTCCAGAAATGAAATGAAAGGCAGGATTTCCTCCCTGTCCTCACTTACATATTCTCATCTCATCGCTCCTGTCAGACCAGGAATGGAAAAGCTACTTCCTCCAACAAAGAATTGACAGGAGACCCGCACCGTGAGCTGCAGAGATAAGCCAATCATTATACTCCGCACAGATTTTATATCATCCTTCCTTCTCATAGCTGTCCCACCCAGCGTGACTCTGGAATCGAACTTGAAATGAGTTTCTTTCTCTGTTCCCTTGTGGTGACCTTCCCACGAAAAAAAAAAAAAAACTCAATTTCAAGAGGGCCTTACATTTCCTTCTTATCACACTATTGGCTCCGTGCAGCTTCCGACAACACTGTTTTATTTTTAAAAGAGACATCTTGACACTGACAGGCGGCAGGAGATGAGGGACGTTCGTCACTCTTCTATTATCCCCCGTGAATGTGAGCTGCAGAGGAAGCCAGATGGTCAGATTCTCTGCTCATATGGTTTGTGTTCCTTCGAGATCAGCAGCCTTGGCCTGCTCAGCAGAAAGAAGAATGTAAGCGGGAGGAGAAGATAAGAAATTATAGTGTTTGTACAAAGCCGGGACAACGCCACGGTTACCCTGGGGAGTTGCTTTACAAGGAATTTGAATTCACAGAAACATACATGCAAAGATAATAAGAGGTGTCATCTTTGCTGGGGCAGTGATGATGAAGTGTCCTCGATGACCCGGACAGCACGTACTCATACTCGTACTCATACTTTAGCTGTATCATTCTGCAAAGCTCACAGAAACACAAAGTAGATGGATTAAACACAAAAAGTCTGTGTTTTAGAGGCAGAAACAAGACGCTTTGTTCTCGGCATGGTATCAAAACACTGTGCACCATGTAAGCACATAATTAGTATTATGGTAGAGCTAGATTTTGACTTGGGGGCTCCCCTGTTCAGTCCTTCGAGACAGGGCCGGGGATCCAGTAGTAGAGCAGGTCTCGCCTTGAGGCCTTTAAGTGGTTTAGAATATTGTCCCAAAATAAATCCTAATTAATCATCGCACAGTGAACCTTGGGACTCCGCCTGGTTACTAATCCAGTCTTCATCACCACGTTCTGTCTTTTTCTGGATAAAGACCCTTAACTGAGGCGCAGTCATGGATCAAAACTGAAAAACCTCTGTTGGCGTCATGCACTCAGGTCACTGTGGAGGAAACCACAATGATAGAATGATGGAACAAAACTAAAAATGCACCTAGCTGAACTATTTAGGCAAGAAATATAAGCAGGATCTAACAATTGCAGAAATCTCTGCCTGTACGTGACTCACAAATCTCAAGACCAGTTCTTGTGTAGACGTGTGTTGCTAAGGGCCCGAGGTGCGATTTGGACTCTCTAAACTTTGAATATCAGCTTGGACTTGAATCAACATGGGTGACGGTCATGACATGAGTGGAGCGTCATTGAATAACCAGGTGAACAGCTCTTTGTGCAGCAGCGGGGGGGGGGGGGGTGCAGCTTCAGGGTTCTGCAGCAGGTCTTGATCTGCCGCGGCTCAATTACTGCAGGTCACTCACACAGTTGCAGAAAGAAAAAGCTGCAACCAAGCATCACCACAGGCCAAACGAACATCCTGCTCCAGACATGCAGGTTCAGTTTGGGCACTGCAGTAGTTTGAAACAGTCGTCACTGTAAACTGTACTTGAGTAAAACATTTGTGCAAATCCTGCGTCTTGTGAATCTACCTAACAAACAGAGAGGAGATGAAGGAGGAGGAGCAGAGGCCGGAGCTAACATTAGAGTCTGTTGTCGCCCAGTAACGTGAAATCTTAAGCAGCAGACAAGCGAAAACTAAAGTGACGTTTGTTTATCACCAAATGTCTGAGAGAAATCAAAGAAAGCAGCAACCCAGTGGATGCCGCTTCGATGCCAGAATACAGTTTTGAAGAAGACTTAAAAGCTAACCCAGTTTATCTCGCTCGCGATCACTCTCTGCCAAAAAGAAATGAGATGCACTAAACACATAATTTAGAAACTGCGCAGTGCAAAAACTTTTTCACAGAACCCGACCGCGTGTGAGCTCTGAGATTCGTTTATCCGCCGCCGCCGCCGCTCCTCTGACTGACTCTCAGGACTTAAATCTGAACTGCAATTTAACTTTAAAGAAATGTTATCAAACAGCAACATTCGCCTCTGTCACTGTGAGGTCGGATTTAATAATTCATCACTTCTGACAAAACCTCCTTTGGTCTCTTGAATTTGCAGGAGTAGATTTTTTAACAACCTGTGGTTTTTCCCGGTGTTGGGGAGGTGACGCGGCGCCGCACTCACTCCCCGGCTGTTTACTTATTGTCATTTGTGGCCTTTTGCAAACAGCCCTCGACAGCTTTTGATTTGACTCGGAGGCACAAAGTGATGGCATTACTTTAATAACCGGCCGTGGTCACATCGGCTCGGCTCCTGAGCATCGACTATAATAGGAGTAATGCGTGGACGGTGTCCCTCTGGCTGAGCTGCCTCATTAAAAGGGCTGAAGAAGAGTGACTGGCTGCAGGGGTGATGCATTATTGATGAGAGAGTCTGATTAATTGAAAATATCCTCTGCAGCAGGGGAGGGTGTGTGTGTGTGTGAGTGTGCGTGCATGCTTGTGTGTGAGTGTGTGTGTGTGTGTGTGCGGTAAGTGGCTTCATTTTGTGTGAACAACTTAATCAGTTGATGCAAAGCTCACTTCTGCGATTGTTATTCTGCGCAGGCACACACCACCAAACATTTACTGTATATGCAATCACAAACATGGAAGTTGTAAATTAGATTATTCATACGCGCGCACGCAGTCCAGATGGGAGTAATAATCTTTGGCAATCTGCGGGATGTCACTCGGTATTACAACAATAGCAGATATTTGTGAGAGACGTCGATCTCCCCCCTGATGTTGGTCCGCACCTGCGACACCGAGTGAGCGGTGTAAATAAAAGATGAAGCCGTCAAGAGATGAGCAACAGGACCAAAACGAATTAGCAAAAGTAATCACTGCGTAGTAACAACACCGAAGAGGGTTTTACAAGCTGTGTTACGATTCAGAGGCTGCATCTGAGGGAAGAGGTCGAAACCCGTGTGTCTTCCTCCAATGAGACGGTTTATCCTGGCGTGCTAAAGCTAATGGTGCATCCAGGCGTTCCTCGTCAACTCGTTAAAGTCCGACAAGTTTAGATAGAAAGAGTTCTGTGATGTTTAACACACTCAATTCAATCGAGTTACAAAAAGGCAGATTATTTGTTCCTCAAGAGGCATTTGGAAGGAATTTAGTTTGAAAACACACAATTTAAATTCCCAACGTTTCTGCCTGGACTTCAATAGTCTCCAGTGAGTTTCGCTGTTTAATTAAGTTGTTGAGTTCAACACTTTGTATGGACGAGTTTGTTGTAAGTGCACCCAGACGTTTATCTGTGCTTAATGAAGCTGCGTTTCTTGGGTCTGTATCCAGAGGATCTCCTGCGACAGGACAGTTCTTGTCCATCTCCTGTGCTTGTTGTGTAACTGTGAACTTTGGAAGATCCTCACCCTGATGTGGAAACAACCCCCCCCCCCCCCCTTCCATTATCTTCTGTCCTTCCCATCCTTTGTCAACATGCAAATTCAGTGCATTCTCCTCACTGAACTTCCATTAAGACCCATCAAGGCTGCCATCAGGATTCTGTCTGAAGTCATGCCAGGGGAAATTACAAGCCCCGCAGGCAGCTGCCAATAACAAGTGACTTATATATAAACCCACATTAATTTAAAATTCTTAAAGGCAGAATATATTATGGACTGAGTCACTTTTATAAGATGCTTAAAGGACATAAACTCGATTTTACCTCTTAGTTTGATGTTTACCAACTCGAATGTGAACGTCATTGCATATTCAGAGATAGCGTCCGTATCACCCGCACATCAAGGCGCTACGAAGTGTGAGGTCAACCTAGCATAGAGAAGAGCCCCGAGGCGAGTGCTCCACGACAATATTATGTGATGGACGGATATACAGCATCTCGACACCTCAGCGCAGATTTCCAAACCAGAGAGCGGCAGCGGGGGACGAGTCGTGCAAAGTGACGACGTGCACAGACTCTTTTGAATGTCTGGCTCTGTGGCAGCGAGGGTGGCTGTAATGAGTCCCGGAGCTGAGGCTGCAGTCACACACTGTTTACAGTCGTGTTAAAGGTTGAAGTCTGAAGTATTTCTCAGCCTCCTCCAGGGACGCGACATATAAACAGAAAAAAATTAACTACGGAGACAACACACCACTCTGAGTGCACGAGCTTGCGCCGGTGCGAAATCCAACACTGTGCTAATGAAGACAACGTGACATGTTTACTGGCCCTGAGGAGGCTCTCGTACTCCCGAGGAAAATAACCAGCAACAGTCGGGTAACGATGGTTGGAGTATGTAAACAAATTGCCCTGTTCTGTCGACATATTGTTGTCGAGCTGTGAGATCCCAGCTGATATCGTTCCTCTCTCAGACCTCTCTGTGGCCAGACGATCCAAATAATCCATTACTCCTGAAGTCAAAGCCTCTCTGCTCCTCGGGGCATTAACAGACTTCGATACCCTTTATAATGTAGTTAATTAACCACGTGTCCAAGTCGGCAGAAAAAGCCCGACAGTGTGATTTCCTCCGGTAAGTTGGATACGGATAAGTAGAAAATACTTGTGCTGTGAAAATAAAAACAGTTGCACTGACAAAAAGAAGTAAAACCACTTTCAGCGGTTGTAACTTATATAGATAATCACTTAGAGACTTTCCTATATTAAAAATTCAGCCAAAGAAAGTAACTCTGACACCGGTGTATAAAGATTTCCACGATATCTTTAACTAGCCGTGAAATGGAACTACAGAGGAGAATATTGCAAAGAAAGAGGTGGATTTATCTTTACCTTTGTTTGAATGAGGAACAGAAATGTAGCTTAGCACTCTATATTTATAAATGCAGAAATGAAAGAGAGAAAAATGCAGTTTTTTCTTTATTTACATTGTTGTGAGATGAAACTTAATCACCTGAATCCAGAATCGTAGAATCCAAAGAAGAGTTAAGAGCCTGTGAGTCATCTCTTTGTGCTTCTTTTGAAAGCTCATTTTCTCCCGTCTGTTATCTGTTAGAATAAGCATGAAGCGGTTTGTAGCGACGGACCACATCGCTGCGTTTATATTTCGCTGCACTCTTGCCTCGGCCGTGTCCTTCTCACCGGCCCTTTCTCATCCGAGGGCCACTGATTGTAGATAATAGCTTATTCCAGAGAAAATCAATCAGATTCCCTTTAAAGATTGTCAGCCCTCGTGTTGGTTCACGGCTTTGTGTCGGTGTTTGCTTTACTGTGCGCTCGTATTAAAGAGGAATTGTGCAACTCGCTGAAGGTAATACACTAACCCCAGCTAGATAAAGGCCGTCCATGTGTATTCTCGTCTTGAGACGTAATGTGTTTTCTCTCAAGGACGACTTAATGCAAACAGAGAGGTGGAAAAAAACACTTTTCCATCTTCAGCGATGCCTGGATGCTGCTGCTAATAGAATCCACGTCCTGATTCCAATGAGCGCCAAGTGCAGAAACTAGAAAATAACAAGCCGCTCTAACAAATCAGAACAATTTCAAGGTCTTGCAACCTAAAGGTGCACAACTCAGTAATTTATTTGAGCTTTTTCTCTGCCGCTATTATACTACGCTCCTTCATTCACGGCCAACGTGGGGACTTGAAGGACTGAAAAATTAGATTTCTTGATTTGATGTCATTTTTGATCAAGGTTTTCCCAGCCCGGGCTCGTCGCCGTGCCAGTGTCTGGCAGCCGTAACGTCAATATCAACCTGGTTAGCGGCGTTTTCTTTGGTTGCCTTGCCAATTTACCGCCGACTTTCATCAGGGTTATTGGCAAGGATGCTGCTGTTTGACGAGGGAGGAAGAGGAGATGAAAGATGTTGTTTGCCGTTTCAAGAAAGTTCCAATAATCCAATTCTTTTTTTGTTGGAGGTGATGGACTGAGGAAGGTGTTGAATTATCAACAGAACCTACTTTAATTTCTCCCGGCTTTTAAAAATGAACTAGACTTTATTATTACACGCCAATCATCACTCTTGAATGATTGGTGGGATTTCTCTTTTAGCACTGCACCGATGCTCTTCAGTTTCCTCATGGTTAAGTATCGAAGACGCACTTAAAGCACCGATGAACGACTCTGTGTGTTGCTGCGTTGTGTCCTTGAGTTGAAGAAAGAGGCTTTGGCAGCTTGTACTTTAAAAACTATTCCCTTTTTTAAATACCTTTTCCCTGAACCGGAACGTGTTCCCCATGTGTCCACCAGATGATCTAACAGGGATTTATTTCCAGTCTGTGTAATCTACACAGCTCAGTGATCCCAGCAGCACACACACGTAGCTATAGGTTTAAAGCAGGACTCCAAACTTTTGTATTTCCGCTTCAGCAGAGAGACTTTAAAGAGGCTTCAAAGTGAGACATCAAACACGATCGCAGCAACTTTCACAGCATCTCTGATAAACAGCGACTCTCCGATGCAATAATTCGCTTTCAAAAAACACTTGGAATTCAAAAGCTTTTCAACAACATGCTTTTCAGAGTCAATTGCACAACCTCTGGCTTTTTAAAAATCACTAAATCGCTGCTTTTTGTGGAAGCTTGTGAGTCACCGAGAGGTCGGACGACAATGAGCTGCTGCAGAACTTCACTTTCTGTGGTGACACATTGTCCCCTGGGAGGGGGGGGGGGGTCAGGTCCTGTTTCTTGGCCCGTCGGCTGGATGCTGGTGCTGTTGGTTTTTTTTAATTACCTCCATCAATTTGTTGGCTGGTTGTTTTTTGAGGAGACAAAATCTACCAAATGGATTTTCCACAAAACTCAAATGAGATGTGAATGAACCAATACGTTGTTTTTTTTTGCAAGAATCCAATAATCTTTAATCACGTTTTTTAACGCCGTGAGAGAGGGTGTGTTTTTTTCTTCTTTAACATTTTTTCCAATTTCCCAGGGAATTATTTATGAATCTTGATGGAAAAAATCTGTCATAAATCTCTGAACGTGTGTTATGTGGTGCAGTTTGATTAAATTGAAGGGGACTGTTGGTCCTTGGTGAGTGAAAACACTTTCAATAGCCTTATTTCAATGTCCTCTTAACTTTATATTTTCAATTTCTTTCTCCATCAAGGTTGGTTTGTTAGGTGGAAGGATAACGTTAAAACTTGGTACAAGGATGTGATCAGGAAGGAATTCAGCATTTCTTTCACATTGCAAGATTGAGAGATTTCTCAGAAATAAATGAATGGATCTCGAAGAAAAAAGTGGGACCCGCTTAGGAGACTGAGTGTGTGTAATTTGGTCCGAATCCAACTGAACATCCAGAGCTCATGAATTTATCAGTGAAGTGTTTGGCCTTGGCTGAGGCTTGTGCTCTCCTCACTGCCATTCTCCTATTTAATTAATTTCAGCGCTTCGTTAAAACACTTTGGATCTGAAACCCTGATGAGGTTCAAGCCCATTAACTCAAAGTATTGTCTGTTTAGCTGTTTCATTTCAAATGTCCAATTCAAATCAAACCTCTGCATCTCAGATCCACGTTCAACCCTGTCGGGTCTGAAACATCGTCAAACAGGATGTACTTGAAAGATTCGTGAATACGTATCAAACCGTTAAATCCTCCGTGTCCCACGTACTCAAAGAAATAGTCAAATTTGTCTCAACTCACTTGTATTCGGTGCAAAAAAGATTCAGGCCCCAAAAAACCCTCAGATCTCGTTATGAAGTTGGCAAACGATGCCTGGAAACTGAGAGCGTGTGCAGGGGAAGTGCACGGGAGGGAGGTGGAAGTGCAGTGCCGCAGGTTTACATGCTTTACGAAGAGCTTGTCAGAGGAGTTAGGCATACGTTGACGGCAGTTGGAGGTCTTTGTGGGGGCATTTAAAAAAAGATTTTGAGTGTTTATCTGAGAGAGAATCCCTTTTTTCTCTCTCACCCTTTTTCAACTCTTGCCTGATTCCAGGTGTGGAGCCAAAAAAGGGAGATCAAAGCGGCGCCTCTGATCTCCGACGGGGGTTTTTGATGATGTATGTATACGCGCTGCCGCCCGCTTTTGTTGTGCTCCAGTTCTTGTGGCGCCACGGAGATAAGAAATTGGCAGGAGGAGAATATAGATGATTATGCCTTCACGATATGATATAAGTCCAAACATCAACAGCATCTCCTCTTTCTTCCTTGTATTAGTAAACTTGTCAGGTCGCTTTACACGTGAGTACTGTTTTGAAATTAATGTTAAACGCTGACATTTGTGTTGAACCGCTTTTCCTGCAGTAATTTCACAGTATGGCTCCTGCAGAAATATAATGTGCTGTACCACACAAATAGTCAAATTGCTCTCTATTATGTATAATTTCATTCAAACTGTTTTCTTTGTGGCACATAAACATGTTTTGGCCGTTGCACTGTGCAAGAAATGCTCCCTATTGAACAGCCGTCACACAAACTACTGCTTGTCCCGCCCCTTCCTCTGCTGTGACCGAGCAACAGAGCTGAAGTTGGACGTGACAAGAACGTCCTAATACCCCTTGTTTTTATTTATTTTATTCAAAACATGTACTGTTTGCTTTGGTTGAGTCGAAGCCTGATACTTAAGCACCGGACGTCTCGTCGCTTGCCGGCACCGTGACGTCTTTGAAAAAGATGGACAATGAATCCTGGGAAGGCTCGGAAATGGAAGAACGCCGTCTTTCAATGCAGCCTCCAGAGGTTGAATTGAAACACAGCTGATGTGTGTCGGTGGGAAACCTTGCGTGCGAAAATAACTCCACGTGGCACCTTTAACTGCTCGAGCCCGTATCGACCGACCCGAGATGTAACTGTGAAGATAAAGAGAACGATTCAACATGTAAATTATAACACGATATTCTGTGTCCTCTTGGATTAAAAGACATTAACAACACACCACAGGCTATAAATTCATGAAACATAATTAGGTTCTTCATTTTGCTTCTGTTCTTCTAAGTCTGCAGCCATAAGCTACACTGCAGCTGAATCCAACACAGGATCCCAACTCATTTAGAGTCAATATAACGTCCAGTAGGTCTCGCTACACTGAACTGGGAAGAACCCCCCCCCCCATCTGGAACAATTGGTGCTGTTAAATCATTTGCGGTGATGCATTTAGTCGATGTAATTATGTTCCTCAAGTAAAAATAATTTACTCTGCACCCAGGTCCAATAAAGTTTTAATCAGGCTGTGATATTGAGCTGCTGGAGACGTGGTTTTAAAAAATAATAAAACAAAGAGGGATTAGGCGGTGCTGTGTATGAGCGACGGGAATCGTCAGGACTGTCAGGGAAAGTGAGCGGAGCCCTTCATTTGCAATGCAGATTGCTTTTTTGGAGCAAAACAATAGGATTATTGAAATCAAAAATCTGACCCAATGAATAAAACATGATCAGCTGAGAAATTGATGGCAAGTGGAAACTAGGCCAAACAAATGTTGACGGAATTCAGAAATGAATGTTTATCACTTTGGTTTTGCTTTAAAGGGGCAAAAGAGCGAGCTGAGGCAACAGGTTAACCCCCGGAGAGCCGTGCATTTTAATGGTGTCGTACCTTCCAGAGATTTCTAGAAACACATACAGCTGCTGATTGTGTTGCAACCTTTTCTTTTTTTCAAAGTGAAACCAACAACAAGTGCAGGGACACACGGGAGAGAGTCGCTCAGGCTCAGCGGGAAGTTTGTCACCGAGGCGGTCGTCCAGGTGACAACCGGGCGAGATTCCCTCGTCCCCTCAGAGAACTCCTACGACTCGTCTCCAGGCACCCTCGCGGCGCTTTAGTCATACCTCTCAGCTTTCCCGGCTCCCACTCGTCCCTGTGAAAGCGATAAAGTTGTCAGGGAGCGTTGTGTTGTTATTTACACTCGGCTGTGGCCGAGCTGGAGAGCATTTGATCTGTGAAGTGAGGCGCTCGATGGAGAGCGGTCTCTGCGTCGGGAGAGGCCGTGTAATGGGAACACTCTGCAGCCCCTTCGACTTGGAAGGTTGACGTCAATGTCAAAAGTGAGATCCTGTGACAGACGCGATTAAATATTTAAAAGTGTTGATAGTGCAACCGGAGAGTGTCCCTGTGCTATTGGGATTCAGACGCTCTAAAGAGGCCGCGTGGACAAGAGCTGTTAATTTCCTCTCGTGGCTTCACACCCGGAGAGCGAGGCCCTTGCATCCACTCACTTCTCAAGCCCTTCTCAAGTTGCTAATTTCAGCGCGTCACAACAGAAAATGGAGATATAAATGTGGGACCAGATGGCAGTTAATCATCTGCCTGTGTCACTCTGCAAACCCGTCTGCTCGGGAAATTTTTCCTCAATTTGCCAGAAACAGCTTGATGAAGTTTTCAGTTATCACAGCGTTGGAGCCATTTTCGATCCAATCAATCAGCCGTGACGAATCAATTCTCGGATCATATTTGGTTGTCGGTGCCGTCGCCAAGTTGAAACCTCTCATCCGTCTCGTTGTTATGACAGAAGTATAGTCTGATTATCTGCACAAAATTGTACCAACTCAGAGATCAGCATAATAAGTATGTGTTTCACTCATTAGTTCCTTTCTAATTGATGTAAGTGTAAATATTTTTCGATGAGTAGACTTGGAGATAAAGTTGTTATTGATTTGAACATAACGGACACAAGAGTCGGACCAATTTTTCAGTATCAGCGTTTATTTCTGCAAATATGAAAACTTTTATTTTAGAGAATAAATAACGCTGAATAAAATGCACTTTTATTTACATTTAAATGTAATCACGTTTCTTAGTCATAAGGGTTTGAACGCGACATCTTAGGAATCTTGTGACTCTCTGAGTATAACTTGTATTTTATATCGTCAGTATTTGGATCAGCCTGAAAAGACATCAAATCAAATGAGCACAACTCTCTGTTTATTATGGTCTGTTTGTCTGTGCAGGACTGATTCACCCACTGCTGCTCCGGCAGCTGTTTCTCCTCTTCGCTCTGAAACATCAATAAACAATCAATCATTAATGACCTCAAAATCAACACCTTTCAGTGTTTTCTGCTGCAAATGAATTATTCAGCTCTGCACTGCCCCAGAGTCTCCTCTGGACAACTCAAACCTATATGTGTGCTGGAGATTCACTTAAAGAGCCCAGGAAACACAGTTTTGGGGTCCAGGTTTGATTCTTCCTCCGGGGGCTTCCTCCCTCATTTAAACACACAACGTTAGAGTTCATCTGGGTTCTTTCCTGGCAAGAAAACAGTCAAATTTCAAGATGGTGATTGTAATTCTTCCTGTCAGGCTGCAATCTCGTATCGTATGAGGACGAATTAGCCTCTGACGGCCAATATTGGGTGTAGGTGTCGACACTGGATAACCGGGCTGAGACACGATCTTCCCTTCGCCAAACACTGTTTAACGTTTGACTATTTTCGAAAATCCACCTTTTTATAGATTATTGTTTTTACAATGGCTGCAAATTCACACCTGATTTAAACAGACAGATTTTCCATACCTATAAATACGAGGGCAGAACCTTTTCATTTCCTCACAGAAGTGTGTAATTGCCACGAGTCAATGCAGAGCAGAGCTGAATCAGATGATGAAATGAAAGTGTATAACGAGCAGGAACATTCTTCATAATCATCTTTGACATTCTTGCAAAGCTTTAATTAGAAGAAAACACAGAAAAATGAAATATAAAGTCGTTTTTCACTTTGCCTGGGACCAGGTGAACAAGACTTATGAGAAGATGGGCTGGTGCAGCTATCCATAACATATTAAAAATATATTGATTCACATCCAACATGAGTTATTCAACTGTCTCTAAGATTCACGTATGGCATCAAAGTGAGACATCATTGCATTTTTATTCCTTCTCTGCTGCTGATGTATTCACGAGGCATTGTTAGAGCAGCTTCAGCCTCATTGATCAATAACACAGCAGAAAATATTCACCAGAGGAAGAAAAGGAAGGAGCCAGAAGTACAAAACCAGCGGAACTTTTGAGTTGGATGAAGCTTTTCTCTTTCAAGGGGAGTATCGAGGAATGGGAGATAAGCTGGTGGACGTAATGGGAGATGTCCCCCCCGGGAGCCGCCGGCCTGGAAGCCAAACCACCTCCGCAAATTGGATTAATATTGCATGCGGGCGCCTGTGCAGGGCTCTTGAAGGAACACTGATTGCCTCATTCACTCCTTCACATCCGTTAAAAAGTTATCAAAACACTTGAATCTTGGCGGTCGAAGAAAAGCAAAGCGCGGCCTCGTCCCCTGGTAAAACATCGATGACATAAAAGCTTTTAAACGGCTCCAGTGAAAGGGACAATAACAAAGAGTAAGTGACAGGGGGGGTGCAATTATCTTATTACTCTTATGGCAGCACATGAAAGATGTTTTTCTTCAGAGATAATGGAAGGAAGGTTGCAACACATTTTTTATCAAACCATTTTTGTCGTGTAATTTGTGTGAATGACGTTTTTTAACAAGGTCTCTGACACATTTCAGCTGATTTGTAAAGTGAGGGGCTGCTTCCATGTGAGCGGGAGCTGTGGAGGATCTCCTGCTTCCTCCTCCTACTCCCTTTAAACGCTCCTGCTATGTGTCCCGCCTGAGCGATGTAAAAGAAGGTATTTCACAGATGCTCCCTAATTCCTCTGCAGAGCTTCAACTGGTATCGACATCTGTCGGAGACATATTGACCCGAGGAAATAATTTGCTGCTTTCGTTTTTCAGTTGGGAACTTTTGCTTGAATTTTAAGTAGACATTCACACTGAATCTAACAAAAAAATACTGCAGCTCGGAGTGTCAGTCAAACAAAGTGTTTCAGGCGTGGACAGATTGTGAGAAAACGGGCCCCTGGGCAGAGGCAGGTGAAAGGTCTCCCGCTCCCCACAGAGGACCCCCCCCCCCCCCCAGACTGAAGGAGACACAGAGCAACTACAAACGAATCATCTCTTTGTAGTTCTGTGTCTTTGTGGTCGTTTTCATGTCTTTTTAAATGTGCCAAGTGACTTTTCGGACAAGAAATATTAACAGTCCGTTCACCCCCCCCGGGCCCCGGGGTCTGTGCCCCGCAGGCCTGTTTGGTAATCTACCCACGGTTCGCGGCATTGTCTGCATCAGTGATATTTGTCAGTCTGGAGAGAGATTATGTGCGCGGGTGAATCGCTGACTGTCGAACAGGCAGCAGCTCACAAGCTGCAGACACAAGGTCACGGTTCAGACGTGTATTTCCCCTCGCTCCGCTTTAAAAGACAACACCAACCTCCATGTTGTGACCCTGGTGTGTGACCCTCTGCGGCCGTGCCGGGAACCGGAATCACGCATTCGTCATGTGCGTCTGTATCTGTGCCGCAGCAACTTTTAACGAACTAGCAGAGCAGCGAGTGCACCTTTACCCTTTCTCCATCGTGCACAGTTAGAACACGGGACGGTAACCGGAGGCGGTTTGTTACTGGAGCCTGCTCTTGCCACACTGGACGGGCACCTAATCATCCTGATCTTGGTTTATTTTGTGAAACGGCCTTGGTGTGTAACTGCCTCAGACCAACACGTCTGCACAGAGCAGGTCCAGCTTGAGAGAAAAGTAGCCGTGATAACGTGTGGCAGATGTTATTTGCTTTTCAAGTGGCATCAAGGTTCCTCGGAGCAGTGATTGATTAGGCCCTCGGTTGTCGATAGCGAACTAAAAGAGGAGCTTAGCGCTCCCGTCCAAAAAGAAAATCTGTTTTCATGAAGCATCTAATAACAGTGTGATAGTGTACCTGTCCGCTGCAGGTAAACAAATCGATGGCTCTGAGACGATCGATAAGACAATGAGACTCCACTTCAGGAGAGGAGCAACTGGGATGACTGTCATCTACTGGTCGGATCGGGTAACTGCGGCTGCTCGTCTGTTACAGTTTGTTCCAAAATCTGCATGAACATATGAAAACAGATCTGATTGTTGATCCAGAACGTTTTTCAGATAGTGTTTTTTTTTTATCAGGCTAATTCAGGTGACATCAACGACTCCTGAGACCCGACAAGTTAAATACCCAGGACTTCCAGTTAGAGCTGAAGAAGTTGAGCTGTTTTTAGAACTTGGATACACCAGGACCTGCATGATTGTATTTTAAAATGGTTGTTTCTTTGGAAACCACTCTGCAGAAACAAATACTGAATCCAAATAAAGAGCAGAGAAACTAATTTATTTAAATCAAAAGTCAAGATGCAACAATACTCTTTATATTAGAGGCTGATTTTCTACTGTGCAGGATCAACTTCCATGAGAAGAATGAGCAGAACTCTCAGTTTGACACATGGACTGATCTTTAACAACACTTTCCCGTGACAGGCTCTTGTATTAACATTCATAACTGCCTGTTTAACCTTTAAAAAATTCATGTTGGGACATGAGGCTGTTGACAGAGGGAACGTGAGAGAGTTTCATAATGTTTGATGGGAAACTTCTCCCGTGACTAAAGCTTTTCCCAGTGTCTGTGGGTGTTAATTCAACACGTATAAAGGGAGGAGCCTGTGATGAAACACCATGAGAAGACTTTCTGTAACTGACTTAACGGGGGCGATGACGTCAGGTGACCGATTCTCCAGCTTCCTTGTCGTGCACACGGTGTGAAATCCATCAAAATGAGGCAGGAAAAGAAAACGATGATATTACACAACACAAATCCACAGATTTCGTGATGTTCCTCTCAGACCTCAGAGGCGGTAAAAACAGATTCACCGAAACCCAGACGCCTCAGCTAAAATCTACATGGGCATCTCGTAGGCTACTTATCAACACAAACACAAGCGCCCGGGACACATTTCTGCAGATCTGCCAAAAAGCTTATTACAGCCACAGTCTAATCGGACCCAGGAGACGCCAGCTTCGCTTCTGAAGGTTGCCTGTCACCTCTCTCGTTAGTGCACAGCTCTGTGCCACATGCTGCAGCGTCTTGCCTCTCTGCAGTGACAACACAACCACACAGCTCCGGGTCCAAACAGCACTTTGTATATGACATGTTCTCTGCCACGACCAGCCAGTCAAATCGCAAAGACTAACGCAGGCTCTCTGATCTCAATGTGGACGTGGAGTTGATTCAGAACGAAAGGATTTGCATGATTTGGTACAAACGATGTGCTTCACGTATACATACTGTATGTTAAAGTTCAGGAATCCACCGGGGGCTTCTTAAATAATAAGCTTAGCCTACAGACGTTTTTTTGAAAATCCGAACAGGGATGATTTTTGACATTAGCTGGTCCGGAATACAAACGAGGACGTGATGGATGCACTGCTTTGCTGCAGGAATCGATTGGATTTGAATTTCAATCATTTTAACATTTTCATATAAAAATAAATAAACAAGACGAGAAGCTGACTCAGCCTCAGTGGGAGAGCGGGGAGTCGAGAACCCCCTTGAACTTTAAATCTGGATTTTTTAAGCAAATATCAAATTAATTAGATCGGCACTAGAGCGCACATCCTTCACTAAGGCCCAACGTTTCCCTCAAATTCAATCAAGCTGCACCAAATTTCACACACGCGTAGATATCAGTTCCCCAAATGCTTTTCTTCCTAAGATCCTTACATTTTTCCCTGGGAAATCAGTGAAAAAGTTAAAAAACTAAAACCTCCGTATGACACAACGTTAAGGAAAGTGAAATATTGCTTACAAACAAACACATATACGTCTATATACAGGTTTTTAAACCCAGGAAAAGGTGTTAGACAAACCAACAGGGGTGGAAACCTCCTTGGCCGACAACACTTACACAAACTCATAAAAAGAAGCAGCATCTTCTGATTGAAGTTGCGATGCCTCGGGTGCTCTCTTCAAAATTCAGCAGAACTTTTTAACTTGATCTTTTACTCTACATCTTCCACTCGGGCCTAAGTAATTTAGGTTTTATCTCCAAAAACGGTGCCGGTTCCATCCACCCTGAAACAAAACCAGATGAAAAGCGTCTTCCACTGAATCACAGCCCCCCCCCCCCCAAAAGAAGGTCTTTGAAGCTAAGCCACAGCTTCAGGCTCCTCTGCTTGAGGCAGGAAGAGCTCAGGAGTCGCCTGCATCCATCCATCTTCATCCTTGTCAATTTTGCCCTTAGCTTCCTGCACATCTTCATTTCCAGCGTGGGCACAGTCTCAAAGTACTTCCCAAAGTCACCGTAATCCAATTATATTCTGGCATTCACTGTGATACAGCCCATTAGAAAAAGCTTAATCAATGTGAGGTCTTCATTAAAGCAATTTATGAATATTCATCATGACACTCGATCGGATGCTTTATGGCAACTTGAATCAATCCACCCCCCCCATGGCGCCATAACATAACCTGACTTTAGTTTTAATGGTGGCTCTTTAAGTGGAAGGGTAATATACTTTATTAGTCAGGTAATATGAAGCACTCCCCACTTTACACTCAGTTTAATCCACTGATGATACTTTATGGTCGTGCCGAACACAAAGGGACATTTTTAGTGTTGGAGAGACTGCACGTGGAGCTTCCGACTCGTGCACGGTTCCGCGGCGGCGTCTCCACACTCACTCCGTCTTTCAGCCTCCGTGCATAAACAGCTAATTGCTCTGTAACCCTCAAATTGGTTCTCTCAACAGAGAATAGCAAACAGCCAATAACTCATCCGAGGCTGCGTGTCCATTACGGGAGCTTCCCCCTTTGTCTCCATGGAGACCACACACACACACACACACACACACACACACACACACACACACACAGAGACCTGCTAAACCCCGGCGCCATCGCAGAAACCGCCTCAACTCTAATGTGTTTGAAGACACCTAAACGTCCTTCACGAGACAGGCTGCACGGAGGAATCGTAAGTTCTGATCAGATCTCAGTGGAGCAGCGTTAACAGCAGTTTGATGTTTGGGGAAATAAGCTTTTGATCTTTCTTGCTGGAAATTTGATTTAAAAAAAATAAAAATTAAAAAAAATCACACGAGACGACCAGCACAGCTCAGACTCCACCTCCAAATGACGTCAGAATTCAAGACGCTGTTGTATCTGAGGTGTTTTGGTTTAATTGTTGGAAGTGGAGACACGTCGTCCATCTTTGTTTACTCTATGAAGTGAGCCTACACATTGTTTATTTACTCTTCACACTAATGTACACTTCACTAGTACTGCATGTTGTACACAGTATTTAAATTGTACTACTTGTACTACTGCGTGAGAAGTAGTTCATTTAATATCATTTCAGTCTCTAAGCAGCAGCTCTGCAGTCACTCCTGTTTTTTCTCTCCCTCGCTAACGAGCGCTCTGATTGGTGAAATTAAATTGTGGCGTGGAACCACTTAGTCTCCTCATTTGCATTCTCAGGCAGGTTTTAAATGTCAGAGGTAATAAGCTCGACTCTGATGGATTTTAAAACGTAGCTTATTATGTAAACTTTGTTCCTCTCTGATCTGATTCATCTCATTCAGAACCTCACTCTCCTGCTCTTCCATTCACTGAGTAGGAATCGTTCATTAATTATCTGATCATCTACATTTGTTTCTTATGGAGCCCATTCAGAACAAAACACTAATCTGTTACATGTACATCTTTAGTCTTTACTCCCCTTAAATCGCTCATATAAGAAAACCTCTGTCAAGGTGTAAAGTCTAATATCGTCTCAGAGATCAAGTCCTGCTGGTTCATGTTGAATCATTATTTTACCAGTTTCTTATCTGGACCATTTACTCAACAAGCATCTTTACACACACGTGGGATCTGAGCTGGTTCCTCTGGCATCAGAGCAGCATGAGGCAAACCATGGATTCATCATTAAATAGAAAATCAGACATGAATGAGCCCAACACAGCTTCTGAGGGAGAGGTTGTGTCTTATTTTATATTGTTTTTATACTTTTCTTTACCACTTGCACTTCTTCCTTCATTACCTGAGCTCTGACTGTGAACCGTGGATTTGAGTGAAGAACTGGTTTGAAAACTAAACATGATCTCAGAGCAAATCAGGTCATTGTTTAAACTTAATCTGAGCAAGGGGAGGAGGAGGAGCGCCCCCTCGTGGCTATAACACCATAATACACAATGAGTATCTGGCTTTGCTGTTTTCTCATAAACGCACAGGAATAAATAATGATAATAATAATGATTTATCTATGTCATATTTAAGAAAATACTCAAATACACGTTACATAGGATAAAACACAGAGAAACCCCAAAAATGGCGAAATTAAGTTTTTTATTTTTACGATTACTAGTAGTAGTAGTATTAATTTGCCATAATTAGTTTTTCTAAACACAATGATTTTGAGTATTTTGAAAAGTCAGGTGCTGTTTAACAAATGACTGAAGTGCATCCTTGAGCCTGGTACAGCTGCTGACGTGTTGCTTGTACTTGCTTGTATCCTCCACTAGATGTCCCTGTCTTCAAGTAGGTTGCATGGTGGATTATTGTGCAGCAGCTCACACTCCATCCAGACAGGAAGTTAAAGACCTCGTGCTCTCGCAGAACATTAATTACAGCAATAATTTAATTGCAATACAGATCCACCGCCCTGGAGATAAAACCTTCCCTTTTCCCTTTGAGCAGAAGTGAACTCATCCGGTTACACAACGTCGACCTGCTGTAAATATCCTGGTTTCATGTTCGGTGATGAAACGCGAGTTTGTGTTGAAAGAGCAAAAAGCTGTTAATCAGCTGGCAGTGCCTCAGAAGATGGATCAATACTTGCTTTGGGTGATGAAGTGTGGCTGTCTCTCATCAAAACTTATTTTACCTTAAGAGAAAAACAAAGTTCAGACTCACCTCCCACGCGCCGCCAAAACTCTTATTACAGTATTTAAGAGCATCCATCAAAGTGAAAGGTCAATACACTGCGAAGAAAGACCCATAACAATATTCACAGCAAATTTGTCATTTGACTGTGCTGCAGGGGAGGAAATTGAAACTCAGGCTGCACATCATTCATCGATCTGAACAAGCTGCTGCACGAAGTGGAGTATTAACGGCATCATTTGAGAAGACGCGACCATGAAAACTCACTTGTGCTTTTCTGCATGTCTGCAGACAAATCACCGTCTTGTATTGATGCCGCTGATCAATGGACGACTCCTGTGCCCACGGTCGGACATGAGCGCCACTCGGGTCCCAGTGCACTGACTGATGCTGAAAACAACATTTGTGCGGCGCTCCCGTGTTTTTTGTCGCTCTTCCCAGCGGCCTCAGGACTGGAGCGTTTCCTCGAGGACGAGTTTTGGTGTAGTGGGAAGGTCAATGGCGCCACGTGGAAAAATCCTTAGCCTTCCTTTTATTTGCTGTCATACGCCCGGCGTGTGTCGATGAGACCAGAAGGGACAAGGACAACAACTCGCGGTGTTTGAATCTCATTTTGTGCTGTTTTCAACGTGTCTGCATGAAGGGAGGAGGGTGCTTGGGAATTGAATTGCAGATGTCAGTATACAGCCATAACCTCTGCGGTGCTGGGGGGGGGGGGGGGGGGGGGGGATGGCAACAGACAAGGTTAAAGCTGTATTTGTTGGTGAAAAATGAAAAGCTGCTATATAAAACACTGTGTTTATTAACATTTTAGAGCTGGCTGTCCATCAGCTCTTACACAGGACCAGTGAATCATGTAATTTCCGTCATGGGTGAAAGATGGGGGGGGGGGGGGCGGCAGAGCTCACTGGTTTCACAAGCAGTGAAGTGACGACTCTGGAAACACTCTCCCCTTGGACGATAAGTGCAGAGAAATTGCTTGCTTGAGAGTCTTTCATTTCACATTCATTAGAAAGGTTCTTAAATTAATGATGCGTCGTCGGCCACGCCGCGCGATAAGATGCAATAAACAACCCCAGGATATTTATGACGCCGAGGTGAAGTTTATCACCGGCAGTCGAGCTCCCGGCTCGTGCGCGTGGCTCATATACATGACACGGGTTTGGCATGTTGTGGTTTAGTGTGCTGGTCTCATGCAAAGCTGATTCTGTAGAATAGAATCACAGACGCTGGTGGAACAAGTTGTTCTGGTGTCAGGTACAAACTTGACTTCTCTGTTTACCTGTTTTGATTAAAGGTATTTAAAGCAGATATTTTATTTTTGGGAACTATTTTTGAGTGTAAACAGTGTCAAACTCTGACACGTTATCACCTGGTAAAACCTGCACACATCCGTCAGTCTGGAGAAGCATTAACATTTATTTAGATTCTTTATTCAACCTGATCCATCATTTATTTTACTTTTAGCTGTTTGAAATAAAAGTCTCGCTCTTTTCAGCTTGTCTCCATTATGTCTCTTTGCTGTTTGCTGCCAGGCATGTACACATGTTTACAGCGTGGAGCGATGCAATTAGAAGATTCATTCATACATGAATCTGTGATGATCAATTAATAATTTTCAAACAAAAACTTTATTTATACCATCTGTGTATGTGGAGAATTAGCGGCGTTTCTTTTGACCTAAGAAAGTTTTTTAATAAGAGCTGCACAAAAGAAGCAAATTAATATCGTCACGTTGGAAAATGATGAAGCCACGAGGCAATTTTCTGAGGTTTCACACACAGAAAAATAATTGATTCATCTATTAATCAAGGAAACGATTTACAGATTAATTACCTCCGACCCTGGTTTTTCTTTTTTTTGATTGTTGGTTTGTTTGTGTGTTTGTTTGTTTTCTTTTTCTCGGGGAATAATTAATGGAGCCTGATGAAAAATTATTTTCAGAGAACTGATATCTATGAGTGTGTGGAAGTAAGCACGATTAAAACAATCTCTACTTGCAGAACAGTGACGTCTTCTGAGATTCTTCTTTCGTCTGCTTCTCTCTTTCGTTTACCTGTTTTTTTCTTTCTTAAATGAGGTTGAATTTATTTGTGGTAATGAATCAAATCAGTAAAGTTCCCGTTGAGCTTCAACACGTTAAAAGGATCTGTAGAATCAATCGCCGGATGATATTTTCTGCAGAAAAAGCACGTGAGGCATCATTAACATAAACAATATTCATCAGTGCAGCTTTAAGCAGTCGAGTCCAAACAAACAAACACTTTAAACCTGTTCCTCTAACGAGCTGAAACAAACGTCAGAGATGTGTCCGGCCTTTACAAATGAAAAGTGCCACAAAGCATTTCCCCTCAGACGTCTGAAGTCTCTTACTTCGTTCATGATGTAACATCTAATCAAAGCAAATGCAAAAGGACTGTAAAGCACCTTTCCTCAGCTGAATAAATGGAATCTGAAGTGAACATTGTTTAATGCAATAACTCAGACAGTAGAGTGATGTGAAGCTGGCGTTGTTATGCAAATCAAAAGGAGTCGATATCAAAAGTCCCCAGCTCGTATGTATCTTATCAAAGGATCAGCGAGAGGAATAAACCGACAGAACGTGAGGAGTGGAGGTAAAGAAGAACGCAGCTGCCGTCCCCGACACGCACCCGGCAATCAGACCTGACTCCCGCTCGGGCCCTAAAATAATAATAACAATACATAATGCATCAGTGCATGCCACATGGATGATGCCAAGTGTACGTCCCACTTAATTAATTCATCCATAATGAGCTCTGCAGCATGTAGGAGCAACTACCTTAGAGGCAGCTCGGAGAGTCAAAGCTAATTAAATCAGAATCTTAAATCCCAATCTGCACACATCTGCCTTTGTTTGCCGAGTGTAAAAGTACAAACGAGCTGCACTTGAACACAACACACACTCTGTCTGCTCTTCACACACAGAGGTGGACAAAAGGGGATGCGGCTCGTCACCACATGGAAACTCTTTCTGACTTTTCAGTCCACAAGTCGTCTCTTTTCCTCTTCTCTGAGCTGCTGAGAAAACCCAGGAGATCCAGTACCAGTAGGTGTCTCTGCAACACAAACAAATCCTCGGCTGTTTGGCGAGTGCCTCACTGAATGCCAAATCGCATTGATCTCCATTTTGTGGGAGTGTGTACACACTTGTGAAAGCCGAAAATACAACTTAACACGAGGTTCAAGTGTAATGCCCTCGCTTAATTGGTTGCCAGAAGTGTGATCCACAGCTGAAGATTACAGGAAATGAACAGAACTGTATGGATGGAGGCTCTCGTTGCAGGTGGTCGAGCAGGCGAGCGAGCCTGGGTTGATCTCCTGCTGTCTATAGTCGCCACAAAGTCCTTGAGGACATTATCAGCAATGAAAGGACCCTGATTTGTGAGCTTCCCATATCTCGCTATGCTCTCACAGCTGATTGAGCGGCGGCGTTGATATTGAGTGGATGATGCAACCTCTTCCTTTGAGGTGAGGTCTTGTGCATTCAGGCCTAAATAGAGGTCAAGGTTTGAAGTCTTTTAAAAAGCAAGAAAACATTCCATCAGGTCATTTCTGTGTCAAACACATTCACTGTGACTTTCTGTGGCCTCGTGTATCAAAGAATCAAAGACTCTGCTCTGCATTTCAGTCGATTCAACACCGAATGCACGGTGGAAAACAGGGCCCACACATATGTATGCTAATGTTTCCTGAATGAGCAAAATACTTTAACAGTAAGCACAAAAAACCCACAATCATTTAAAGCAGCATGTTCCTTAAATTTTGTCTTTGGCAGCTTCCAGCGCTGAGGAGCAGATTCTCATCTCACATGCTCCCACAGAACACTCCAGCCCCGTGGTTTATCTCCATACGAGGAGCTGTCTCCGCGGCGACGAGCCTCTGTTTGAGTAACCCGGGCGCACACACGTCACGAGTCGCCATTAATCATGCGAATGTGCCGCGCATCTCGCAGAAGGTGGTTTGCCGCATCTGGTCTTTAGTCATATATCCTCATCATCACCGGTATCAGCGTTCCAAATCTGCCCATGAATACATTATTCAAATTTGGTTCATTAGAAAAGTCATTTCAGCCGACAGTTAAGTCCGCCGATGACATCACGTTTCATTGTACGTCTCTGCTCCTGCTCCTGTGGACATTGTGGTAATTTGCTGTAACTCACAATGTGGTACGTTCCCAACATACACAGGCAGGTGTGTGTGAGAGGTTAAAAGTTTGTCTTTTTCTTTTCGCACTGGAAGAAAAGTTTGAAACAGTTTTGAGTTTTTTTTCAGATCTGATCTCGCAGATGAAGACATCATCGACAAAATGAAGTAAAACAAAAAGCCCCTGATATTGTTCTTCCTCCAACAAACAAAAAAAAAAAATGAATCACCCTTCTCTCTCTTATTTTTTTTGTTTTCCAATATGATCTCTCTCTCGGGTCTTCCAGGACACCGCGCGTGCGCTTCATATCAGCTCCTTATATAAGTGCATGACAAATCAATCATAAAATTGTTGTTTAGATTGTTTTGACCGATAGACACCTTGAGCCCTGAAGGACCCAAACAGCCGAATAACTACAGCACCACCATAAAAATAGCTGAAATAGAAAAGCAGGCATTTCCAGCTGCAGCAACACAGCTGCAGCTGTGTTTGTGTTTCATCGCAGTAATGTGATCTCAAGCTTGTAATCTTACTATTTTATATTTTATGAGTTTCTACAAACATGAATGGAGGCTCCATGCTGACCTTGAATAAAAATGTATCGCGAATTTTTCTTTACTTGACGTATTAGATAAGCTGCACAAACTGTCTATTTTTCGGATAAATGCGAGTGAACTATTCATTTTAACTGGAAGATTAGCCCTGGATTGCACAGTGGAATACTCATCAGAGACCATGCACGGTCCTCCTGTCTGCAGAGCCAGTCTCCCTCACCCCCTTCCCTGAACTAATCTCCCATCGCTGTAACCACAACTCCCATTTCACCTGTTGACGCAGAGCTGGAGGCTGATTTTCCCCTCGAGTCGAGCGTCCGTCTCTGCTCCGTTCACCGAGGACCATGGAAGGAGATTTCACGTGGAACATGATGTCCCCGAGGCCTAATTTCACACAAACCATGACTTATTTTTTATTACAGAGTGATATACTGTCCTGTGCATCCGGGCTCTTGTTTGCTTTGACCTCTGCCGTCCTCTAAGTCCAAAAAGCTGACACACTTTAGGAAACAATTCATGAAATCCCTTCTTTTTACGAGCCTCTACGTTTTGCGTTTACTCGACTCTTTAGTTATGACCTCACAGAGCCAAAACATTTTCAAATTGAAAGCCGGCCATTCAGCAGCAGGCACCAGACTCATTTCCATTTTGTTTGCCTGCAGTGGAAGAAAACAAACGACGGCTCGGGATTCTCGAGTTGACAAAGTGCATTTGCTTCTCTGTCAGTTTGACCTGGTAATGAAATGTAAAAAAAATTAAAAAGCTTCATATATAGAGAGTAAATGCAAAGAGATTGGCTGCTTTACAAATGCAGAAACCCATTAAAAAACAGATGCTTCAGATCCATATGAAGAATGAGAGAGGTTAAAATTTGCAAATCAAGAAGTCGTGACCCAAAAATACTTGGAGCAACACTGTGCAACTTTTTAACCTTAAAATATCGGCTTCCAACTTGGTTTGATTGTTGGAATATGGAGAATTGTTTCCTCTTTCCTTCTCACTCCTCACCCTGAACCTTCTTGCTCAGTGTAACTTTAGTGAGTGGGTACGATCTCCTGTGAGAAGTGTGGATCAGGTTCAGCCAGTTCAAGAATAACACTGAACCCTAGATCTGTTAAACAGACTTAGAAAACCAGCGTTTATCTCCAATATTCAGCAGGAAACTTTCAAAATGTGCAGAATTCTGAACAGAGTTTGGTGGATTTGTTACAGCGGCAGCTCTTCTGGTATCGATGAACGTTCCGTTAATGTTTGTTACCTTGAGTTGTTCTGCAGGTGAAAACTTTACAAACTCAGGCTAAATCTAAAACCCTTGTTTTTTCTCTTTCTAATATTTGTGCGTACAAAAACAAGGAAAATAAAGAAATGTCACTAGAAATAATACATTTCTGACTGTGTGACTGTAAAATATAAAAATTTACAAATGAACAGGAGCATTTCATAATTTTTAGAATTTGACCGGCAGCTTTGGCAGAATCTGCTCAGCCGTGACCCGTCATTCTTCACCAAAACCGGTCTTCGTTCCTCCTCCCGACCATGTACCAGATAATAGTATTATTGTTATTGCATTGTTGCTGCCTGCGTTGGCCCAGTTGGTGTTTATTTTCCTAACACTTCACTGTCCACAGACGATGGCAGTGATCCATCCTGACAGCCAGAGGCTGAGCGACAGATTCCGCACAAGAGGGAACCCCAAGGTAATCATTTGCATTTGTTTTTTATTGCAATCATTAGGGCTCCCCTGCCGGGCCTCGGTGCAAGTCTGTGTGACAGACCCCATGTTTTATCTGGGAGTCAGGGGAGGCATGTTGCTGGGAGCGAGTTGAAGTGTACAGTACGCTGCACTGATTAAGAAAACAGGCTGGCGACCATGGATCACAGAGACACTGACATCTGTGTGTCCCCGGTTGTGCCGCGCAGAGTATGAATAGAGCAGAATTTACAACGTACAGGACCTGTGATTGAAAATGCAGAGGATATTAATTATGATGCTCATTTTGTCTGTCAGCAGAAATAAAAAGACATGAGATCATTTTAATCCACGCCATCAAAGGCTGGTACACAACAGAGCAGAGAGCGCTGGCGGAAAGAGGAGCTCACCGAGGAGGAAAAGAGCGTGGAACAAAAGATAGAGGAATCCTTGATCAAGCTGGGCTGAGTCATGACCTCTCCTGTCCCCCAATGGAGGCCTGGAGAGATCACAAGTGGTGCTTGAATCGTGAACTTCATGGCTGCGCATCAGGATCCAAAGATCACCCCGAGCTCCGACTTTCCTTTAATTATCTTGAGGTCTTCAGGAAAACTGGGCTACGTGCAACAGAGACTTTTATTCAGCTTTAACTGGCTCAGAAATATATATATAGGAAATGACCTTCGCGGTTACACAGCTGCCGCTCTGTAGTTCTGGCTGCAGCATCCACTTCTCTCAAAGTGAGTGAGACAGAGGTTTTGTTGTGGGATTAAGTCGTTAATACCTCCGCCGAGGAGGTTATGTTTTTATCATTATGTTTTTGTCTTAATTAGTAGGATTTAGCTTGAGCAGAGGAAAGAATTGTCCAGGCACCTTTCTAGCTTTACTGCTTCATTACCTCCACCAAGGACGTTATGTTTTCATCTGCGTTTGTTTGTTTGTGCGGGTTTCCCATAAGACTTGGTGGAAGGAATCCACTCCGGGTCTTGGGTCAGGGGCGGATCCAATAATTATTTTTCACTTTCTTCAACATTGCGAGATGTTTTTTTGACGTTTTTCCCACAGGGAGTAATTCATGGGAGAAGACGAATGATTCTTGTGTTTTCGTGTTGTGGAGGAATGGAGCACGACCCAAGGAAAGAACCCATTTTGGATTTTTGAGTAGATCCAGATAAACGAATGGATGCAGGAACCTGGAAGACAGGACGATGGCCTTAGCAGAGGGACGCGCTCTCCAAGAGTTCCTTCCAGTTCCTGTGATCACTCCGTGCACCTCCATCAATCCTCAGTTATGTCAAACTGATGCTAATTCTATGAAGGCAACTCTCAGTTTGAGTGCTTGTTGGCTTCTCTCCTCCATACACTGTAGATCAATTCGACAAGATGACAGCTCCCCTGAAGTGAAGCCAAAGCCCCCCTGGTGGCTGGCTGCAGTATAGGTCATAAACCCTGCCTACTCCATGTTGTAAATCGTCATTTGATGAGATAAAAAACAAGGTGAAACGGCTCCAAAACCACAATCACTACTGTCCACACACATCTTCAAAAGGTTAAGATGGTGGCACCAGTATCTGGGGTTATTTTAGCTTAATTTTCTGTCAAACAGGCAGAAGTAGAGACGTGTCGCTCGTGCTTAGATTTACACCGCTGTCAAAATGCTTTCTAATATATGGGCCTGTGCAGCACACTCATTATAATGACGCCGCGAGTGAATGCACAGTGTCACTAATACACCCCGGCGCTTGTCACAGTGCTTGCAGGATCATTAAGCTTTGATGAAACAATGGCAGGGCCCAAGGTGAGGTGGGAGAGGCCTCCCACGCCGAGGCCAAACTCCACTTACCTCCACAGAATATCACGCTCATTCAGCTCATTACAGAGGAAACCACACACACACACACACACACAAACACACACTCACACTCACACACTCCTCTAATAGTTGCCTGGGTCTTAGGTCTTTTTATCTCTTGCCTCCTTATCTGTGCTCCCATGGAGGAAGTCTGCCCCTTCTCGCCACCGCCACCGGCTGCTGCTGCTTCTCAATCAACATGGCTCCAGCCTCCAAGACTGATTCCAATTTGGTGCCGTCCCCCCCGATACCAGAGCAATTACCCCGCTCTGGCCATCTACATCCCTCGCCACGTTGGACGCCACCAGCTTGTCACCGAGCAGCCGCAGTAAAGGAGAAAGACCTTTCGCGGCTGTTAATGAGTAATGGAAAGAGAAGATGTGATACATTGATTTTTTTTCCATCGTACAGAGCCTGTATGCACTGTGTTGATTGCCTTTTGTTTCTATGAATTCTACTGTTCTTCAGAGGTGGAAGAAAGTTTGTATTTTGAGAACAACCTCGCAGGTTAACCTTGGACTGAGTCTGAAAGGGAAAAGACTTCTGAGGTGTTGTGAAGCAGCTCAAACAGCAAAAGGCATAAAGAATTGTTAAGATCGGAGCGACAATTGTGACACGGCACTAATTTTTTCACAGAGACATTGAGTGAAATATTTCTCTGAAGGTCCAGAAGATTTAATCACCACTTAACGTTACAGCTATAATGGCTAACGCGAAAAGAATATACGATATACTGCTGTATATGCCAAATGCTTTCAGTTGCAAGTTGCAGCAATTGTTCTTTTTTGTTCAAATGAAGTGAACAGAAACAATCCATCACATCAGGTGAAATGCTGTGGGAGGTCATTGATGAACTTAAATAAGAATAAAAGAATAAAATGGCTGACTGGAAACATGGTCAGACGGTCCTTGCTCATCTCTTTGTCAGTGGTCACTGCAGAGGTCTTTACAAGGGGCAGATGCCAGGGGTGGACAAGATCCCTCCTGAAGTAATGGGGGCTATGGATATCAAGGTGTCACGGCTCATCTCTCCAGTGACACTTGAGGTTTCAGAGACATTGATCCCTGAGGCCTGGGTGTTGGTCTTTGTCTCGAGAGACGGGTCCAGATGGTTTGTTCCAGATCAAAGTCAAGAATGGGAGACCACCTGAATTGGGCAGCTGAAGAAAAGTGATTTATTTAATAAACTATCCTTTACATCAGGCAGCTCATGTACAGAGATGTTTCTTTTGCCTCATTCAATGTAGTTTTCTTCTCAGTGTCTGGTTGTCAGGATGTTAGTCTACATTAAAACATGGTGGACTCCACCTCTCATGCTCCAGCTGCAGGTTCCTTCAGGTTCTCGGGACGTGAGATTTACAGCGTCTTCAATTGTTTGCTGCAGCGGCAACAGTAATTTAATTTCAGGGGATGGTGATAAATCGAGCTGTGTAACAAAGAGAAGCTGCTGATTTAACAGTCAATTCCTGTCTGACTAACGTTATATTCAGAGATCGAAGGAGTAATAACCATGATGTTGTTCCTCTGGCGGTGACGAGCTCATTCAGGGCCGATATCACTCTGCTCCTCCATATTCAGTGGAGCTCGCTGGGAGGGTGCAGGCTCTCGGGCGCCTCCTGCTGAAGGTGTAATGAGATATATCACTCCAGCTCCTCTTTGCACTTGTAGCCTAACATTTACACAATGGATTTTAAATAGATTTTATCGAGCACCGGCTATTAAATGGTTTTGATCCAAGCTGCATTAACTATCTTTTAAAACATCACAAGGCCACTCAGGTGCTTGGATGGAAAACACTTGAACAGCCCATGGAAATTACTTTATTTTATTAAAATATGTATTCATCTATGAGTAGCTGAATGCACTTTAATCTCATCTTTGTGAAATATCATTTTAGTCACGTTCATCCTGGTCAGGTCTGTAACCGTTGACCACAGACATATCCGTCGCTGCTCGCTGAGTTTGCAACAAGTTAAAATGTCAAAGCTAATTAGCAAAAATGAGTTAATTACATCTTTTTTTTACCCAAAATGTTTCCCTCCTTCTTTCCAAAACTTGCAAAAGTGAGACTCTCACACCCACACACAGGCCGTGGCCGTCTTCATCTCCGCCATGATTCATCAGGACAACACACAGCGAGCCAAAGATAAAACAACATTAGTCAAAAAATTACTCGTGACCTTTCGCAGTCGCACAATGAGCCTCCCTTCTGGTTTTCACTAAATCAGCCCTCAACCCCCACACACATCGGACCTCGTTAACAAAGTGCTAGCGTCCTCCTCGATCCGCGCCTCTTCTGCTTTTAACTTTGAGGCCGAGCGAGTTCAAACGAGCGCCGCGTCGGCTCGGCGCTCGGAGTCTAGACCTCCGACGTGGAGGGGGCTTCACAAGCTGTTTGATGGGAGCTAGAAACAGTAGGTTAAGCTCCAGTTGAACATCTGTGCGTTAACCCTCATCGTCGCCATCTGTGCCTTTTACTTGTGCTGATACTTGTTTTGCTGGTTTCTTCGTGATGAGGGCGGATTATTCTCATTTACATTTATTGCTCTTTATAATTACTTCTAAATACCTAATCACGTTTTCACCGTCTTTTCAAAAAATGTCTAATTACTTTTGTGAGATCAGATGAAGACAAAGTGCTTTTTCTTTCTTGCACATTTATGGCATCGGCCTCCTCTCATTCACTTGAGTTTGATTTAAAGGCAGAGCACTTGAGCAAAGTGGAATATTGTGGTGTGGTAGTTGGCTCTCGTGGCAGATTGAGAGGGAGTTTAATAACACAAGATCAGACAATAAGTCTCAATAAACACGTCTGAATAACTAATTCCCTGGAAATGTCAGGACAATAAGGCGGCAGATGTTTGAAAAGTCTGGCTAAATAGGAACATGTCATCCTGAGGGATTATTTTGGGCCTTAATATGAAGTGTGCCCCAGCAACCACACGCTGCCTTGTATTTTACATACGCCTGTAACTCAGTGACGTTCGGGAAAGAGAAACGTTACGTCTCCACTTGTCAAACGTCCCACAGACGTCTTCATTTTATATTTAGCTTCAAAAAATCCTGAGTGAACATCCTCGTCTGTCTCCTCGTGGCGGAAAACAAGAAACAAGAAAGAGACATTTTTTTGTCCCTTGCCATAATGTGGAATGTCAGTCCGACTTCACACTGAGCACATCCGTTGAGGATGACGTGTAAATGATAGAGAAAGTGACACTGACGGTAATGCAGAGTGATTTCCTGAGAGGATCAGGATGCATTCATGGTTTGGAATTCACAGCCCCTGTTCGCATGTGAAACTCAATCAAATGGAAAAGTTTGGACAGGCATTGTTGAAACTCTTTTTTAGCACAGAGCTTTCTGTTAATTATAACTGAGCAGTGTTCATTGGGATGAGATCTGTTTTTCTTCTACTGTTTCCTAACTTTTTATTCTGATAAATAAATTGAGCCTTTCTAGTAAAGAGCTCAAGATGTCGATCAACAATCTCCCATTTAAACCATTGAATTCCCTGATAACGATTTAATATCCAACAATTAAAATGTCTGATTAAATTTATTTTTTATATTTTATTGACTTGTTTACTAAACCAAGAAATAACCAAATTTATTCAAGGTAATGGGATGTTTCTTTTTCAGTCTAAAACACTTGGTTTTGGCTCCTGTCTCTTTAAGGCCCCCCCTCCCGATAGAGCCCAGTCTGCTGTGATTGGCCAGCTTTCTCACTCTGTTGTGATTGGTCAGCCACTTCCAGCACACGTGGGAAACATCAACGTTGGAACTTTTACTAAAAAAACTATTCAAGACATAAATACGTAAAAAGCTAAACATGTCTCCCTGAAAGGAACCGTTCTGTTATAATCAACATTTACGCCACGTCACGTTTCAGGATCCTGAATCCCTCCGTCCTGTCTGTTCTGAGGAGCAGCAGCTATCACTCCTGTCTCTCCGCACAGCGTCTGTGTTTTCATCTTCTTACCTCCACATGTTGACGGTGGGTTGGCCGCTGCTGTCTGCGCACAACACGACACCGAGGTTCTGTTTCAACAGAGTAAGACACACGTGGATTTACGGGATAGAAGCAGCCTGGCGGAGTCAAAAACTGTAAATTCTGCATAAACGCGCCTGGGGATGTAGAGATAACGTGCACTACATGGAAGCTGTGTGCTTTTATCCATGGAGCCTCTTCTTTAGCTGCTGCTGGACTGTTTAAAGTGAAGAAATAGACTATTTTATTTGAAGTTTTATTTTGAACAGATATGAGACAGTGGTATCAGTCATCTTCTCCAGCTGAAAGCCAACAAGAATATTTCTGAAAGTATCAAGCTATTCGCTCAGTGTTGCTGAAGACAACAAATGAACGCGATGATTAAATTATGACAATAATGTGGAGTCTCAAAGCACAGTTAGAAATCTGCCCTGCTTCTTTTTTCTTCTTCTAGGAAAATTAAAAATGCACATTCTGTGTTTTCGTCATGCAGCGGAGTTTACCCACCGCTGCTGTTATGATTCATCGGGGGGGAATCAATCAGGAAAGCTTAATCGCCCCTTTGCAGGGTACAAGTCACGCACGTTGATGCGCTGCGCCGCCATCGCCACCACTGCCACGTTTAACCACTGAGGTGTCTTCATCAGCATATTGAATACCAGGTGTTATTTGTAATGGATTAATTACAATTCTCTTTGGAGAGGAGGGAAATTATGAGTTATCATAATTAAGCCGTCATTTATCAATCAATGCAGCGAAAGAAGAAGAAAAAAAAAAGCTAAATGCTGAATTTGTTATTCAGATGCACTTGAAGCGGCGTCGGCTCCGCGCTGACTGATGTGTGTGAGTGTGAAGCTGCTTTTGAGTTGTCGTGCGAATCAGAGACGCGCAGGACGGGAACGCAGCTGGTACGTCACAGTATGGTGGCTGAGAGAGCTCAACGCACTGCAAATTAAGAAAACACATGCAAGCAGAAAAAACTCGTCCAAAATAAGAAAACATCTTCATCAATTTGACGACACGCGATCTCTTTTAATAACCAGCAGAGTTATTTGAGGGAATACAGGTTTCACTTCCACATTGGCCTCACTTTCTGAACCTGGAGTCCATGTACAGTCGACAGTCGGTCTTTAATCACATGACTCTCCTCTATTCTAGCTGTCATGATCACTGCGGCCACTAGAGGGCAGTGTCACGCAAACGTAAACATGTCATTTTTAGAGACCAGTCTCATTTCCTTTTGATTCAAAAATAGCTGTCTTGTTTTGCTGTTGTGTTGATTCTGTAAAACAGATGTGGACAAACCCAGAGAGCCTTTGTTTCCTGTGGGAGCTTCGTACACAAAAGGTGCTTCACGACAACTCTGAGCTGTTTAACACAACTCCGACATCTTTCAGCTCTAATATCACTACAGTACACACAGACACACACACAGACACACACACAGACACACACACGCACGCACACTCAGTCACTCGAGTGAAATGTGGTGCTTCGTCTCCTCGTGGCTCTGCAGCAGCTAATCAGAGCGAGATCAGACAAGTGGGGCTGAGCATGTCGTTAGCACTACAGCAGTGTTTACATGCAATAATCTCATTATTGTCCTCACTCTGATTAGGTGAATAAACCCATTAAGTTGTTTACACGCATTGTGGGGAAGCGGCACGTTAATAACTCCATTTTAATCCAATCTGGCACGTTGTAATTGATTTAATACAATAATTATCGACCTGCTGTAGGACATAAGTGTCGAGACTTCATCGAACTGTTCGATGCGGTGGCGGTACCTTGGGGGGGGGGGTGCTTGAAATGAGCAGGAATAACATTACACTGTACACAGGCGTACTTTCAGTGACCTGGTTTCCAGGCCTGCAGGGACCTTTGTGTTGTGTCATCCCTCCTCTGTTTCCTGCAACATCTCCGCTCTCTGATATGAAATGATGAGGAAAAACACCTGAGAAATGAAAATAATAAAAACATGTGAAAAAATCAACGGCAATGTCGCTGCTGTGTTGACGTACTTCACTCGACCCCATGCAGGGAATGGAAAGTCTTTCAAATCTGATTTTTAATCTGTCTCCCAGTTTTATGGCCCATGCGATAAAACTGTCAGGGATCCCACTGGTCCTGGAAAACCTGGATATTTACAGGAGTGCTTTTCCAGTCATGGAAACAATTGATTAATGTATTAAATTGAACTAATATCCTGGAAATATACATATATAATATAAATATATAAAAATAGGGTCAGAAGCTGTGCTGTCAGGAAAAACCCCTGGAACATTATTTCTTTACCATTTTCTGATCTGTGAAAAAGCCTTTTTAAGAGTTTTAGTTGTTACACTAATAAAAAAGCGGTCTAGCATCCTACTTTATCTAAAACTGAATATAACATCCACCTGCTTCTCTTTAAAGCTTCATCTGTTTGTTTACAATCCAGGTGAACCTAAAGTAACACTGGTTCTTCTATACAGACCTTTTTCAAGAAACCCCTATTCCCCCGTAAACACGAAATTGCACGTTTACCTTATTCTGCAGCTCGGTGATTTCTCAGCATCAAACTAAAACACACACACACACAGATTCCCAGGTCTGAAACATAAATGTTACACAACAGCCAATGAATGCATTATAAAAACTGTGGGGCAGAAAGCCTCCGGAGTGAGCCAGGAATTTGTCTGGTGTAATGTATCAGGAGACGCATTACCTCAGGGACCGTCACCCTACCAGGCCAGCCATGATAAATAATGCAACAAAAATACATCATGGCGATGTTTCTCTTTATCCAACATGTGTAGCTGTCAACTTTGATCAATAACAACGCACTGAAGGCGATGCTATATAAACACAGTCCTTTTTATGTTAATGCTCGCTCTTGAACCCCTTGAAGAAACACTGAGAATAAGACATCTCGATGCGAAACATTCTCCCAAACCCCTTAAGGCTCGCAGAATCTTTAAGGTTGACCGGCGAGTTGTGCAGGCGGGGATATTTCTTTATAAGTTATAAGAAAGGAAGGAATATCAAGAGAGAGAAGAGCTTCCACTGTCGTTAGTGCACAACGATTTTTTTTTACTACGAAAACATGGCTTCAGTGAGGCTTTCAAAAAAATTCCAATTTAGCTAAAGTACACTCAGTATTCAGCGAATGTCCACTCCCAGCGCTGCCGTACACCTGCAACACAGACAATGTAATAAGGTGGAAATTTGAAATTCTAATTTCTTTTTCTCCCCCCCCCCCCTCCCCCCGTCATCTCTCGTCACACAAGTGTAGTGATCTGAGAGCCCACCCATCAGTTGTGACTGTGGGATGGGAAAAAAAGGAAGAAGAGTCTGCATTTGCATCAGCTCAGATGAATTTTCATCTCACATATTAGAAGTTTGAATAATTAAAACAATTTGGTGTCAGTGGAAAGACTCTTTAAGTCTCAGTGCTCTGGGGAAAAAAAAAAAACTGTCTCCTAACACAGGAGACACAGGTTTATATGTTTTATTAATTACACATATCAGGTTTCAAAAGGCTTGTATGCTTGTTGGTTGCGTTTGTCCTTAGGAATTAATGTCAAGCATAGTATCAACTCATAACACTACGTACCATCAGCGATTTTCTCTGCCATGATGTCAGCAATACTGTAACCTGCTCGATGTCCCCATCATTTCTATTAATGTGAGTGAAAGTTAAATAATATCCCTGAAATCAGAGCAGCACATTTGAACTCGAATGTGAGTTGAAACACCTCAGATCACTTTCTCACCCCGGCTTTCGCTCCTCAAACTGCCGCAGCCTGATTTTCTCCTGTATGATATCCACTCAGCGGGCGCTCCCTCCCTCTGAACCAGGCACGTGTGATTAGCATCAGTGGACTCAGCACAACTCTCTGAATTACAATCCTGCCGCCATTAATAAAGAGCAGAGAGAAAGATGAAACCCGGGACTCGACTGTACTCCTCCTGCGGTGCGGCTCCAGAGATCCTCGGTGCCCAGGGCTCGGAGGACTTTCTCCGAGGCATCTTTTTGATGTAAAAGTCAAGGAGTGCTCTCTGTATTCCAGTGGCAGCCCGGCCCCGGCCTGACCAGCCTGTAATAGCCTGTGATCAGAGATCTATTACTCACTTCTTAGAAATGGGCTCAGGGAGCACAGTCATTTGCCATTTTAAATTGATCTGTACTTTTGGTTTCTGGTCCGATGAGACCACATCTCTCCATTTCGGTTTCCGTTTGCACGATATATATATTACCATCAACACGTTATTAGACGTATTTCATAGATTATTCTGTAGAGCCTGATTTGCATAAGTACATGCGTTACGTTGCAAGCAGTCGGTAGGGAAAAAGGATTTTAATGCAGAATACGGAACCCATGCAATGTGTCAGCGAGGACCGTGGGACAGTGTTGAAGTTCCTCTGGGCGAATGCTCTCCCAATTGTGTCCATTCCTGCCCAAACGTCTTAGCATCATCCACCCCGGGCCGGCACACAGCAGCACAGAGGAGGATTTGGAATACATTTGGCTGAGGTAACAAATTAGATTAGCCTATTTATCTACTCGCCAGCCGCTCCTCCTGCTCTACCTGCTCTCTTTTCTCAGCAGGAGGCCACGGCTGTGTCACTCCCGTCTCCCCTCCTGCCTCCCGTCAGACAAAAGTGTCGCCGCTGATCAGCCTCAGCGCTGCTCAACACAACACAGAGGGGATATAAAGAATCAGAGAGGGGGGAGATTAGCATCTTGTGGCCAGATCATGAATATATTCAACACGCGGGCGAAAAGACTGCGACCCAGCTGTTAGAGGAACATTTCATATTACCCTCTTCCACATGTGAGGCAATAATTGTGTGAATGAAAGCGAGGCACATAATATTTTCATTTCCCTTCTCCCTCTTCTTCGCAGGCAGCTGTGGACTTTTATTTGACGGAGTTAAAAACTGCCGCAATAATCCAACATTTTGTTCGTACTCTGGCTGAGCTCTGTCAATACTCTCTCGCGACTGTTGTCGTAATGTACAATAACAGAGAAGCAGGTGTGTGCGACAATAAAACCACATTTCACGCAGAGCAGAAATGATCATTGACACCGGGGCTCCAGAAAACGTCTTGGAAAGTGTATTAACGTTCAGTCAGGTAGTCTCTGGGTTATGTTAAAGTAAAATGACTGAATCTTTTTCCGATGATGTGATTGTGTTTTCAGCACAAGAAAATAAAGTTTCTTTTTTTAATACCCCCACTCTGATGACAGCCAGTAGCTAAAGGTTTGATGTTTGAGGGATTTGTCAATTTCTTTTGTCATTCCAATTCTTGGGAAAACATCTCAACAACTCCTTGAGGGAAATGTTCAATTCGACTCAAGGATGAAGTGATTTGATTTTAAAGGTCAAAGTCACTTTGAGCTCACAAACCTTTTTTTGTTTTGACTTATGAACGCGATATCTCAGGAATAGCTCCAGGGAATTGTTTTAAAATTAGTACAATCATTAAATTAGACTCATGCGTGGACCGATTCAAATTTGGGAGTTGAAGGTCAAAGGTAAAACTGCTGGTGAGAATTTGCTGGTCAAAGGTTCACAAAGGCTTTAAGGAATCACCTCAAATTTTGAGTAGTTGTCACTTGAACTCAAGTCCGGAAAAAAGTAAATATATAGACTGAAATTGCACCGATTGGCAGAGACGTTCAACCACAGGTGTTATTTCTAGTTTATTTATGCCAGTGTGCTTTACAAAGCTCTGGAGCTAGTCCAGTAATTCAAGCTCCATAAAAACATGAAAATGCACATTTTCATAGCTGTACCCTGCACTTATACCTCACAAGGTGATAACAGTGAAGTGGGGGAAGATGCTGTAAACAACACAAATGCGAAACCTGGAGCGGTGCCAACCACTTCACATGTTCCTCACGTGCACGATGGTCTGCACGGACTTTTACACACGCCGCACGCCGTCGTCTCCATGGCACTTAAAAGGTCCTGTGGCTGTGCATCGACAAAAACGGCTTAATTTGAGTAAACAAGTGACTTCAACGCCACAAAGGTGTCGTGGTAAATCCAAATTAATTAATTTAGTTATCTGTTAATTGCATTGTGTGTCATTAGAGACGGTGAGAGTGAATTATGGCTCGCTCCTCCGTTTCCCCCTCGCTAACATGCTAGGTGGCTTCTTTCTTTCATGCAAATGAAAAGATTAAGCTCCACCGTGTCTCTGACATGGAGGAAGAGCTCGTTTAACAGCGCCATGATTCACGTGGCCTCTTATGGAAAATATATTGTTTGTTATGTTTCACCAGTGGCGTAGTCGGGAGTAGATTTAGAGGAGGAGGCGGCAGACTGCAGCACAGTTTTCAAAATAACTCAGGCAATTAAAAGTCCTGCTTCTTGGTATTAACGACTATTAATAGATTTTTATTCTGTGAAATAAATGAGTAACAATTACACAACACAAAGGAAATCACATCAATAAATAGCTTCTATTGTATCTGACAGTTATGGACCGTAAGACAACACACACCCGGACATAGAACCCCTTCACCTTCTTACATGGGCACACTTGTTGTCATTTTGTCTTTCTTCATTGTCATTTTGCATGTGTTTGTAGTTCTTTTGTGTCTTTTTTTGTAATTTTGCATTGTTATGTCATCATTTTTGGCCATTAGTGTCTTATTTTGCATCTCTTCAGTCGTTCTGTGCCTCTTTATTGTTGGTTTCTCTTTGTAGCTGGTTTGTAGTTGTTTTGTCATTTTGCCTGACCTTATGTTCCGTTTGCATTTCTATTCGTTGGCCATTTAACATCTCTTTGTGTCTCTTTGTAGCTCCGCCTTGAAGCCATTTTGCATCTCTTTTCTGTTGTTTTGCATCTCTAGTTGTTTGTGTATCATTTTGTGTCTCCTTATCACCATTTTGTGTCTCTTTGTTGTTGGGTTGTCTCTCTCCAGTCACTTTGCTCAACCTTCAGGGCATTTTGCATCTCATTGAAGTCACTTTGCATGTTAACGGTCACTTCATATTGAGGCACAGGTCCAGGGGCCCTCGGCCTCTATACTCACCAGGCCTGTTCAATAATCCATCCATGATACTAACAAGCCAACCAGCCTCTCACTGCCTGTCTCTGCTAGGGGGCTAGATAATCAGATTCCAGTGGGGGGGCTGTGCCACCCGTGGCCACCCCTGCGGCCCCTGTCATGGTGTCACTACATGATGACAGTTTGTGGAGTTTATATGCCACTTCCCCGAGGATATAACCACACAGCACGAGAGGCAGAGTCAAAAGATAAGGTCTTATCTCACATTATACAACTAAACAACTTGTAACAAACCTTATCAGTGCGACAGTACGTGTGTAGGTTGAGCTACAGTTTCAGGCTGTGCTAAGTCTAAATGAAATATGGCGACAATTACCTCGTCGCCTGATATTAGAATTGGCAGCCAGATAGTTAATGGGGCCGGCGTGGCAGAATGATGTTGTAGTTGTAAAGCCTTTGTGTGACATCCAATGACTATCACTGCTTCTGTTGACCTAATTCAATTTTCTTTTCAATTACCTGTAGTATATTACCATCACAGCCATTGGTATTGTGGTATAAATCACCCGGCCGGCCCCCGTGGCTACAGCAGACAGGCCCCCTCCTCGGTGATGTAGAGCCGTGTCCTGACTGGCCCCTGTCCCCCTTAAATATATTTGAGATTAGAGCAAAGAACACAAAACATTCACGACCCACATTCCTGCAGCCAGACTTCGCCGCCGGGCCCCTTCATTGGAACGTAATGTGTAATCACAGCGACTCAAGGTTGGACGCAGACTAAACTGATAGCCGAGAACAAAGCTCAACGAGTTCTGTGATCTGAGGATTATTATTTGGGGGAAGGTGTAATTAAAAGACCTCTAGCTGTAACAAGGCCCCAGTCTTACCTTCTTGTTTCAATCTTCACATCTGTTTTTTTCTTTTTTGCACCTTGTGGCAGGTTCAGTGAGGTGAACACTGGTCACAGAGCGGAGGGGGGGCCCATTGACTGATTCGTGTTACCACCGACACCTCAGTGTCCTACTGAGGTGAGAACATTGAAATATTCCTGAGGGGAGAACTGAGTGCAACCAGGTCTGAAAACACCCTTTAATCGATAGGGGCAGTTTATCCAGTGTGTTTAATGTGAGAGAAGAATTAGCCATGGCCCCCGCGTATGATGTGGGCACAGACCACAACTAATACAGTGGGTAGATGCTAAATCAAACGTCACGCAGGACTAAAGGCTTTTTCAAATGTCTCCTGCTCCAGTGGTCAAGGTGTTTTAGGTTTTATTGGCTGGACAAGTCAAGGTTAACAAGCTGCTGCTGTGTCTTTTTCACCACTGTCTCTGCCACAAGGAACCAACTCCAGTCTCAGTCTGAATGTTCATTTTAATCATGTTAGCAGCATTTACAGGAGTGAAACATCACAACTACAACACTGATTAAGTTCTGTGCCGACATTCTGGATCCTCAGAGGCTGAACCTCAAGGCGATAGTTCACCCAAAGATGAAAATTCACTCATTATCTCCTCACCACTATGATGGAGACGTGGGTGAAGTGTTGTCCATGAAACACTTTTGGAGTTTCAGGGGTAAACAGCTTTGCAGCCAAATCCAATACAATTGAAGGAACTGGGGACTGATTCTCCGAACTTAAAAAAACAACAGAAAATACCCCCCAAAATGCCTCCATGCTTCTCCTGTGGTATCATCCAAGTGTCCTGTTAGCCCCTGACAGTCAAATTTGACTTGTAACGGCGTCATTTACACTGTGTTTTAAGCCTAAATGTCGTCTGATATCCTCCTTTTAGTTACTGCTGCACTAACTTCAATTGTATTGGATTTGGCTGCAACGCTGTTTACCCCGCGAGACTCCTTAAGTGTTTTGTGGACTCAAACACTTCACCCACCCCTCCATCGACACACTGATGAGGAGATAATGAGTGGGGTTTTGTTTTTGAGTGAAAAATCCCTTTTAACCAATCTCCTGACCTTTCCTCTAGCGCCACCATAAGGCCGATGGTTGTAGTTCTGAGTAAAATTTCACAAGAATCCCCACAGATATCAAAGTCCTTCACAGGATGACTAGTATGTATATTATATAAGCAGCACAATTATTAATGTCAGTGGGATTTAAGCGCAGTGGAGGCAATAATTAGTTTTCTGAGTCCAGCAGTATAGAAGGAATCTCAGATTCTGAGTCTTGGGAGTTTTACTCTCAACTGCACGGTTCTTCACTTTCCCTCTTTGTAACATTTTTAACCTGTATTGATTTCCGCGATCAAGAGGCAGGGGAGCAGGCAGATAAATCAAGTTTAGCTGGGGCGAAGGACGGAGCTGAGGGGAGGCCTGAAGAGACAATGAGCGGCGCTTTATTTGCATTAAGCAAATTGGAGTTTTAGTTATATAAACATTCCTCAGAGGCAGAGCTCCTCCAGAGGCAGGAGTAATCTGATTAGTTTAGTTAAACCTGGCAGAGCTAAATGACCAAAGTTTGTCTCTGCCCCAGTTCGGCCAAGTTCCTCCTAAAAGACTTTTCTCCTCAGACCATTTGCTGGAAATGATTTATTATATGTTAAGAGCAAGGTGTAGAATATCAAAAGACAGAAAAGGTTTGAGTTAGAAATATAAACATACTGCAATCAGTACGTACAATAACAACTAGGTTAGTTATTCTGAGGCCACATCCACTTAGTACACACTACAGTTCCATTTAAAAATAACCTTTTGAAATGAAAACGATTTCTGAATTTCTTAAATAAACTACATCAATACCACGATCCATTTTAGAACTAAAAGGTATGGACTCATCCCTGAACTTCTCTTCAAACCCTTGAATTATAAGAAAGGCATTAAGAACACACACGACCCCCGAGTCCTCTGAGCCAAGCGGTTGGTGAGTCTCTCTGTAATTTACAATCCCATTTGAGATGCATGTGGGAGGTGCAGGGACTTATTTAATGGTGTCTGGTAACTTTCTAATCACGTGAAAAACAGTCAGGGTGAAGCTTTAGTTTTAATTGAAGTAGGAATTAATCAAATTAACCTCTAGATTATTAGAGATAGAAGGAGCTGTAGTTTTACTGTCAGAACATCGGACGTCTGTCGTAGGGAGAATGAAATGAGGCTGTGAAGTCAGAACAAAGACGATTGGACTTTAAGCTGGATTTCAGTTTGATTATTCATGTGTTTTATGTTCTGAAGAGGAGAACGAAAGGGAAAATAAGTACAAAGACTATCAAATATTTAATAGAATCGGCTCCTTCTGCAATGAATTGTGTTTCACCTTCCGGTCGTGTTTGCAGCTTGTTGTGGTGAAGAGCTGTAGTCTCGGTCCAGGGAGGTGCCAGTGAAGCATTTCACATCGAACCGCAGCCAGCCCACTTTCCATTGACTGACGATTCAGGAGTGCACCCTGAAGGTGGTTTACTGTCGGTTGACCAATCAGAGCTCCCGTTCCTGCTGCAGAGATAATGCCTGGCCTATATTTCACTGTCCCACATCTTCACCGGTCCTGCTTCTTTTTGCCTTATGTCCATTTAGTTAATGGAAAATATCTAAATGTGAGGTTTGCCGCAACAATATAAAGGAGCACACTGGCACTAAAGCATTGGATCTTCAAACAGCCTCGAAACTCGTTCTGCAGTTGAATCAACAACCTGCACACAAGAGAGATTCATTATGGATCTGGGCTTTACGTTAACTTTCACTTTTAGCCAGGAGTTAGACAACAATTCACGGAGAAGTTGTCAGTCAGTGCACTTCCAGGTTTTTCCCGGATTACCAAGCCTATAGCTTTAATTAGGTGTTTGACAATCAAATGACTTTATTGTATTGAAGGTGGCACAAAATACCAAAACTTATCAAATCATGTTTTCAGATAAACACGGTCTTTATTGCAGAGACATTAAAACTGTGTGAAAATATTTACATACTCAAATGAGCTATTAAACACTCTTTAAATCCATTTTACACAAACTTCACAATCTAATATAGAATCTGGGCTTCAACAGTTTGTCTTCACGCTGTGTTTCATTCATTTCTCTCAAGGTCAAGGTGCAGCTAACAGAGGCCTGATTGAACAGATGTGGTCGTGGACAAACCTTGAGTATATTACGTGATCTAGTGGAACAGCTGCCCATTGTTGCTATTAATACGTATTTAATAAGGCAGAGCGCTTTATTAAAGCTGAACTATGATTAGCAATAAAGAAAGTTCTCTCGTTTTGCAGCTTCGTGTCTGTTCACTTTCCCAAAAGAACTTCAGCAACACTTATGTAAACGTCCTTAATTAATTTCTCTCTAATTAGTTTTTCTCCCCAAATAATTGTGTCTCGAGGTGATTTTCATTATGTCTCCTTTTATGTTGTATGTTTATCAAATGCACAACGTTAATAATATTATTTAAAAGTGTTAAACTTTCCGTTCAACACTGCAGATGCAGACTTTTTGTGAACCTACTCGAGTTGAAACTAGCAAGAAGAAGAGAGCAGACACGTCTCCTGGCTTGTTTACAGAATGACAATGTCCACTGTGCACCGTGTCCTCCGGTTTCTGTTTGCCACGGGGACGGTCGGCACATCACCTGAGCTGCACTCGGAGCGACCGCCGCAGCCTGTATACATCCGCTCCGACCGTCACTGCATGTGTTCGGGCCCGCCTGTGTGTATGCACAGGGAGTTAAGCGTGTTGGGGAGAAAGCACCACCTCTGCAGTTCCACTATATTAGTTTGGCCTCACCAGGGCAGGGGCGACAAAGACGGCGACGCCACGTATCCGCTGACAGATAACTCTCCCAGCAGTGGGAGAAACCCTTATGTCAACTGGGCGAGTCTGCAGCGCTCGCCCTCCCCTCTGAACAAATAAGATCAGAGTCAAAATGAAAAGCATTATTACCGCTGACATCTTTATCTCCAGTCCACCTTATTTAATAACCAATTTCTCTCTCAGCTTCCTGGAGGAATTTATCCTCTGGGCGAGCCTCTCTGTGCTGCTGAGGATCTGCTGTTTAGTTATGTATACTATATTGCCAGGAGGAAGAAGGCGCTTCATAGCCGTTAGCCTTATGGCTGCACGCTGTCTGTCGTCTCGAATTATGTTTATTCCAATAAAGCTCTGGGGAAGTGTTTCATTCCGAGGTGCAGCGCAGGAAGCGAGGCGACGAGAGGAGAGGTTTCCTGAAAAATGTTTGCATAATGTTGCTTTAATTTGTCTTTGAAGGGAAAAAGAAAAATTACTCATATGATTAATCATTTATTCATATTGTGTGTTATTTGTCTCACTTCACCCGCTGTACCTTCTCCTACATTAAGACTAATGTCATCTTAATGTACCTAATGGCTAAGGATAGTTTACGTCTGACTGACAGGCTGTACTTAGTCACATTAGTACTTCCAGCTAAATTAATCTAGCATGCTTTCACAGAAGTCCTACTTAAGTACTATTTTTGTGGTAATTTGCTTGAGTATTAACAATTTAAGGTAGATTGAATTTTATATTTCAATAAATGTACCTGATATTACCTCCTGCATTTGTTTGCTTGTCAACAGGATTACGCAAAAACGTCTGGATAGATTGGTGGGAGGATGCGATATCTGGGTCAGGGAAGAACTCATTACACTTTGGTATAGACCTGGATATTCTTTTCAATTTCTTTAATGTAGGAGATATGATGTTTTTCAACACTCAGTAGATTTCTCAGATAATTACATGTGACATATTAAGGGAGTTGGTCTTTATAAGTGTGTGATTGAAATGAAAGTCTGGATCTAGTAACATAGCTTGATTTTCTCTTATAAGATAACTAGTCTGCAAAAATTGTCTCAATTCCTTTGAGGCCCCATGATGACCTAATGACGGGGATGAAATAATAAAGACAGGTGATCACCAAAGCCATTAATATGCATCATGATGGGACCATGCGTTTGTTCAAAATGTCATCGCAATCAATCAGTTAATTGTTGACATATTTCAACCTGCTCCAAACCCGCTGACATCCTGAGAGCCACAGCACTCGTGTGGCTGGGAAGAAGCAAAATGTCAATTACTTTATTAAATTTGCTTTCCTTTGCTTATTGCTGTTTTGACAATGCGAGTCAGTGTGTTGACATCTTGATAAGAGCAAATCAGCTGTGAGCTATCAACCTTGACCTTTAAACCGTCCACACACTGCAGCGTGAGGCTCCACACCCCCGAGCGCCTCTCCTCACTCTGGATCTGCCTCGTGCGCTCATATCGAAAACCGATGTGGAGCCCACTGATGAATGAAGTTTCAGCTTGAGACTACAACATGTATAGTGTGGAGTTTGTGATTGAGAGAGGATTTACAATTAATGGTACAGCAGACGGGGATCAATTGCAATTAGGTGTCTGTAACACACTGTGACCGATAAGCCCCCCCTGTCATCGATCAAGGTGGCACCACTACGGTGTTGTGAACCCGCGGCGCTCTTCAGCGTCTTCTCCCGGCGAACGTAATTGACCCCAAAGGGTCAATGAACAAAGCTCAGGATTTGTCATGGCTCCGGGATGATCCCTTATGTGAGGGGGGGAAATAGCAGGCTTTGCATTTGCAGTCATACTTATTTTTATGCAAATGTTCAATAATCTACAAACACAGTGACACAGTTGGGGCAATGTGGTGGCCTCATGCTGTATGCTAATGCTAAGCATTAAGACTGTGGGATGTTTTGAATTCTTCTGCATCCTCAGCACTGCTCAGCAATCCACAGATTAGCTCATGGAGGAGAATCTCTAAACAGCTGAAAATGTCAAGTCTGGTCTTTTGACATCTTGGACTTGTCTCTTTCACGTCTCATGATCTCCGATAGTCTACAATTGGATTTATACTGTCACCGTTTTCTAAAAATCTTTTTTTTTAACCTCATTATAATATGATTTGTTTTCTTTGGTTTTCTTTTCTCTGCAGCACCACAAACAATTCAAGGGATTTCAGCTGTATAAACCTGTGTATGTGCCGAGTCTAATACCTCTTTGCTTTGATCAGTCTGCTCCTGTGCATTGATTAACAGGATGTTCTGAAGTACTGCCGTCAGTGGATTTGCGGATATCGTGGTTTTGTTCTTTTCACAAACAAACAAGTAAAGAGTCAAACAGAATGTCAGGTTCTCGACCTTGTTTGGCCTCAGAGTCGATTAAATACATTGATGTGTATTGAGGAAATAGACTTTAAAACATAGAAACAAGAAAGCGCGACTTTTGATTTGAATATCATGATTGGCAGGAGCCTGCCACCAGGGGGCAATTGAGATGATTTGGCTTCACTTTTGGGAGCTGTCATGTTGACCATGTTGATGTACAGTGTAATGCACTTTCCTTAATTACTTCTTAATCTTAAAATCACGTGGACAAGATAAACGTAAAATATTGTTACACTGTGTGTCAGTAAAATCTGGATATTACTCCAGTGTAGCTACATGATGAGGTTCACGCTAATCATCAACAGTTGTCTCTGGTCCTCTGCTCCAGGCTTGGCAGGAACGCAGAGCTTCCTCTTGCTCAAACATAATCATAGTTTATAGGTTCATTAAGAAGATGGTTTCCAAATATAGTTGATTGGCTATAATTTCAATCCATGCAGTTTTCTTAAGGGCTCCAATCAGCTGCAGAGAGGCAGAGAGACGGTGCTGTGCCCGGGGGGGATGCTGACCATGTCATGAGGCAGCAGTATTTAGAGAAATGGAGGATGGATAGATTAAGAAAAGGGAAAGGAAAGAGCATTCAAGCAGGGACTTAAAGTGAGCGGAGGCTAAAGTGGAGGAGACAGCGAGCAGCTCAGCAGAAATGTGGGCTGAAACAACAGAAGTCAAATGTCACCATATGTCAATAAGCTTCCATATGTAGGCTACAAATGTTAACATGGCAACCGCTGTGCTGTCAGTGTGAGGTTTACTAATGCCTAATAAGATGTGCTGCGTGATTACACTGACAAGAGCTCCAGTCAATGCAAAAGACTGTTGTGTGACACCACGGAGCTTCTTTAGGTGGAGGTTCGGGCGGGTGGATTGCTGACTTCACACACAGCAGAGTGACACTTTGACTGCTTGCATCACATTTATTGTGAAAAGTCAACAGTCATTACTTTTTTACCCGTGACAACAATCTTTCCGAGCCCTCAACCGTTAGACGAGGGAGGTCAACAAACAGTCGTATGGATTATTTCTGCAACAGTCAGATGTTGTTATGAGGACACTGATGGACGATAATCTCCTATGATAGAGCCACAGAGTGAAAAACAAATAAAGAATGTGTCGGGTTTATTTAACAATCTTAGCTTCATTTTAGATTGAGGGAATTTGGGCCACAAGCTGAGTTTAAGACCTAAAATATTCATGACACAGAAGATAAACCTTGTTTTCTTTGGCACTGTCCTTGGGACAAACTTTTAGGTTCAGTCTCACAGCATCATAATGTCGTCCACAGCTGTAATCCATAAGAAAAGCTCTGTAAATGACCTGCTCAGGATGAAATGACAGAGAGCTCAGCTACTATCTGGTGAATAGACGGGAGAATCTCAAGGCCAAAGAGCCACATTCTTCCACCAGGAGGTGGTGGAGACCAAAAACAGAGCTTGACCAGACACAATTCCCAATAAAAACAACAACTCTGATATGAGTGAAAACAACCGATCAATAGAAAATAAGCTGTAAAGGTGAATATTAGTTATTGTTTTCATATCTTGTTCCTGCTGCTCCTTGACTAACCAGGACATGATCATGACTCCAGCTTCCCATTTCCGGGCCTGGACAAACACCTCTGTAAAACTGCCTCAGTAAACTCCAGTGTGTGCACGCTAGACAGGTTTGATACAAATGTAATGAAACCATCTCAGCTCGGCTCCACAACTGAGAGATCAGTGGCCTCGACCTTGAGTCGCTCTTGTGGATTAATACGGACAACTCTTCCCCGGAGCATTCACGGTGCTGCCTTATGATTTTGATATGGTTTATTTTTGCTTCTGCGTCCACCTTAAAATGTTTGTGCACATAAAGTCTCTACATAAAAAAAACACACACGCCAGCACATTTCATGAAAAACAAATTCATAAGATACTGAAGAGATGCTTTTATTTAAGGTCAGAGTTGCAAAGGGAGAAAAATGAAAATAAAAGGCAGGGTCCTGACACCATTACTTACATTATATTTTATTTTACCGAAATCATTACACCCAAGTATTACACCAAACGTTTGCTTCAGATTATTCAGCATGCACACACATTTGAGTTAGAAATCCTAACTGAAGCACAACTAAATTATCATATCCTCTGCATAAATGCATGAGCTACAACATTATTGCATTTCCTCTCATTCTTCCTCATTATACATGTATGATTTAGACAAATCTGCCTTTAATTCATGTTTGCCGTGCATTATATCATCTATTTATACAAATACATAATTGCTAAGATTGAAAATTGAGTGCCGTGAGTCTGATATTTGATCAGAGGTAAAGAGATGTTGACAGAGGCGACATGTTTGCATCGAAATCTCTCTCTAAATTAAAAGTCACTGTATCCATTTCACCAGCTCCGATATATCCCATCTCTGCAAATTGAATATTTGCTACGTCTCAATCTGACAAATAAATAGCAGTTAGCCAGAGAACATCACATCTAAATCCGTGTTTTCTCCTGGTTACAAAGCCCTTAATACCCCTCAGATGCCGCACGCATAGCAATGCACAGCTTAAAACGAGCGTCTCTGCGAACGAGAGCGCGGTGCGGATCGCTTTGAGCGGGCGCAGGAGTGCACTCGCTTCCTCCTGGAGCGGAACTGAACTCTCACAACCCGCCATCAACAACCTTTAGTTTCCGAAAGAAGATATATCTCACTCTCAGCGCTGTTTGTCACTCGTGTTTGTCCGAGAGGATTAAACGAGCGAACAGTGATCCTGGAGAATCAGAAAGCACAAGTATGACACAGTGGAAGTGGGTTGACACCTGGAGTGTTAGCGAGGACACGTGTGTATATGTAAACAGAGTTGGATCCAAATTCAGGTTGAACTGAGGGCTACTCAACACTGGTTCACTCAGGTGGATTCATCTATTAACAATGTGGTGTTACTTAAATTATAAATGAATTTAACTACTGTAGATGATTTTAAACAAATTTCCACTGGGCTCACAACGTTTTATTCTTCACTAGCTTGTCAGTCGGTCATTTGCAACTTTTCCTCACTGTTGCTGCAGTTAAAAGGTTTTCTGTTCTGATACCTTTGCTGCTAATTTGTTAAAACAATAAGTTGTTTTTAAGTGCAGCTCAAAGTGCTTTACATGAGTGAATTTACTTCAGACACGAAGACGTAAAAACAATTGTAGAAAATTTAGTAAAAATAAGATGGAAATAAAACCAACTAAGTGAAATGTGAGATAAAGAGTCTGAAGAATAAAACCTGTCAATAATATTGATCTCCACCAACTCCATGACTGGAGTTTCTACATTTTTCTTCTATTTTCTACAAACACATACTCTCATGGCCCCCACACATTCCCCTTGGCTTTAGATAGAGCTACTACATCCAAGTTTACTTTAGTCACAGCAGTTTAACTCACAGTTAAATGTGTTCTTTCATCCATTGTTATTTATGCCAACAACAAACACAAATAAAGTTGTGTTACTTTGTTGTTTGGCACATTTAAAAGCCTCTCAGCACTTTGATTGGTGCACGTTGCCGGACCACAGTTTGCACGTCAACATCACTTATTGCATCAGAAGAGATCTTCCGCTCGAGCGACGTCGCCGCGTATTCACTTTACCGCCGGTATCCGTTATCGCTCCCGAGTCATCTTCGGATTGCCGTGACAACGCGAGACATAATGTATGCATCTGTCTGTTGTCATCATTTAACATCCGGAGACAGTGCAACTATTGCAATTATTTAATTTATTCTGATGATACTGATGTTGCTGCACTTTCATTCTTTGTAATCTATGATGCAATAGTTACACAAGGTGCATCAATAAAACATGGCGCAAATTTAAAAGCCGACAAGCTGTGTGACATATGAATATGCTGATGAGACGACTTCAATTTTTTAAATGGTTCAAAACTTTAGGAGCACACTCTCTCCAAACAGACACAACACAGTCCTCAGTTGTACAGAGTCCAGGTCTGATTATGACAGGAGAGGTCGGTTCAGAGGATTTGCAAAGTCAATCCCCCGCAGCCTGTTTGCCTCAGATACACCCCTTGATAAGGTCTTTGGATCGATCCGCTGACGGACACAGTGACAGAGGCTGAGTGGTGTCGGCCTCTCAATCACCAGGATCTTTTCATGTTCTGTTGTTCGACGACTTGCTCCTCGTGTTGGACCTTGACTCAGCCGCGAACATCTCTGGTAAACACCGTTTCCTCGAACTCCCTTCAGTCGGAAATAATAAGGTTCACTATCTAGTGTGTGGCTCTCTTGGTTAAAATCAGGATTTCACTGCAATTTACTAGAGAATAACAATTTATTTTTCTGTTTTCAAGGTTTGGCTGTGGCTCTTTTACTTCCAGACTGAGGACAACATCCACACGGATGCATTTTTCCTTGGCATCGCCTGTCGCCATGGTTACACCTGCTAATCCACACGACACTGACGTTGTTTCAGACACACCTCAGACGAACTCTGGCAACACTGTTCTTTTCCATTTGAGAGCTCTGGAGCTGGGTTGTAGTGTGAATCAGGCAAAAAGTGATTTTCTTATGATGTTCTCACATAACACCCGAGTGCTCTTTACAAAATCGAACCCCCCCCCCCCCCCAAAAGTTTCCTTTTACCTTCCTCTAAAATCTGAAACTGTATTGCCGTGAAAAATGTATTGAGCCGAACTGTGGGAGACGTGCTCCAAAATGTAGTTTTCCTCTCCAGTCTAATGGAGATTCTGCTGTTACTGACACTGGGCCGTCAAGAGAAGAAATACCCCCCCAGCAGGAGGAAGATTGAAAGTTTCAAGTGGGTTCATCGTATCAATTGTCCAGACTGACATTCGGTGTTAAGCTAGGCGGCGTCGTTGTGCCCGGGGGGGGGGGGGGGGGGGGGAGTCACTCACGTACAGGCACTTTTAAAATGTGGCTGCGTCAAAATAAATGTGGGGGAAGCTATGTGATATAATGTAATTACCGTTCTGTAATTAAGACAATGTATTTTTGACAATGTGTGTTTATGACAAATTAATATATGAATGTAAACACATGTGCGGTCACCATGGCGACCATCTTATCTCTGTTATATCGCGAAACCTTTACTCTTTTGTTCTGTTGCTTTTCTATTTAGAAGTGGGTTTTAATTGAAGAGGAAACAAGGCAATTTGTTTTTCAAGAATATTTCTGAATTTAATTCTCCTGGTTCAGGGACGATTCCAGCACTCGCGGGGTTTTAGGTCCTGAGAGAAGTGGACATCGAGTTTTGTCGACGATTTCACATCAATCTGAAACTTTGATGCCTGAATTAGATTTTCACTTTGTTTGGTCTATTGCTGTGATAGTTGGTCTGTTCGCAATGACTTAAGTCAACCATTAATTGAGGGAAAATAAATGAGAGAATAAATATTTAAGTGTTTATTCAGTGAACATTTTTGTTCAGATGAAACCAACAGTTGATGTCAAGGTTTCAGAGGTGTAAAGACGTGACAACGCTCATTTCGATTTGTTTTCCAATCTTCTCCACGGAGATGTTCGGCCTCATAAAGTCTGACATTCTGCACATGATTGAATTTGAATCAGTTTGTGATTTATTTCAGTGCTTACGAAGCATAACGAAAATGTAAAGGCAACAGGCGCCCGAGGGAAAGTAGGTTTGTGATGGGAATCGATTAGAGCAACTTCAAACAGAAAAACAGACACAAGTGTTTCACTAATGATGGTTTTACCTGCAACGTCAGAGCCCGATGAGCTGAGCGGGGCAGCGGCGGCGTGAAGGTGAGGCCACTAAACAGCAAGTGCTCTTGTTTATGGCTATAACACTGGAAGAAACTGTCCTGGTGTTTGAGCAGAGAGGAAATCAACAATATTTTAGAGATACAAGAATCTGAATAAGCAGACCTGTGACACAAGGGCACAAATGGCTTTTGAAAGACTTGTATGAGTGTCGTTTCTCGGCATCCTGTCAGTTTCCATCCGTCCATACCGCTTATTCGGGCTCTGGCTGCGGAGGTAGCTGGCTGAGTAGGATATTCCAGATGTTCCCCTCGCCCACCACACTTTCCTGGGGAGTCCTGAGGCCAGATGGGATATGTAGTAGGATATACCACGAGTCTCCTCCCCGTTGGGCCTTCCCTGTAGACCTGCAAAGAAAGACTAGACTGTCCCCTCTCGACGTGAAGGAGCTGTGGCTCTAGTCCACTTGGATTTGCGATCTTGTTCTTGTGGTCCATATCCAGAGCTTGTGACCACAGGTTAAAGTTTGAACGTAGGCTCCTTCTTCACCGGTACAACAGGCATTACTGCTGATGCTGCACCAATCCGCCCTGACCATCTAGCAACAACAAGACCTGTACAAGCATATTTAAACTCCTTTACTCTGGGCAGTTGCTCACCTACAACCAGGACAGAGCAATCCAGCGTAGTCACTAGTACATTTTACACAAATGTTTGCATAATCATAGAGTTGAATTCTGTGTCCTCAGAACACAAAACTGATTTCTTCCCAGCAGTTTGTCAGTTTAGCCATTTTCCGAAAAAAACTTATATTTTTTTGTCTGGAACCAATTGAGTGACAGTGCAGCCTTCCAGCCAGAGAGTAACACACAAGTGTCCAATAAATCCACCAAACTATTATAAAATATTAGCTAATCTTTTTACAATTCAGAATGACATGGACGGGGATTTTCTAACAGGTGCATTGCTGCTGAAGTGCCTCGGGGCTAGAGATTAGCTGCTGTGCCAATGCACGACTGCAGTACTGAATGAATAATACCACAAGTTGAGTTTTACTGTGACCGGCTTCAGTGAACACGTATTCTGCCGCAATCTGAATGTCAACATTTTCAGCTGAAACTGTACATTCCCAACATTCACTTCATAGTTATTTAGCAATGGGTCATAAACCGGCCTCCTCCATGTTGGTGAATGGGACAATCTACAAGTGAAAACGGATTTTTTTCTCAAAGATGGGGCCTGTGAGTTTACTTATTGGTAAAGTGTGTGTGTCTGGAGCTCCATCACCTGATCACTACTGCGTCTTGGGCCCAAGATGGCAGCGTTCATACCCGGGATATTCTGGCTTCATTTCTGGACAGTGGGAGGAGGCAAAGACCTGAGCACCACATTCTGAGGCTATCTGGGAATCAAACTACATGTCACGCTGGGCATGAAACAACATTATTTGGTCTTCATAAGCATAAATGAGGAACATGTTTATTTGCATATAGAGTGATGAGCTGTGAACCGGTGACCTAAGATCAGTCCATATCTGATTAGATCAGGACAGATGTTAATAACAGGTCTGAACAGGGACATGATCTCAAACGTACTCAAAGGGCTTTTGTTCCACTTGTGCACTTCGTAGGGCCACAATCCGTCCTGACAACCTCCTGATGAGGAGGAATGCAAACCCTTTGCTTCTCCACCTTATCCAGCCAGTCACAAATTACTTAGGACACCAGTTCAGTTTCTAGGATACGATAGTGTTTGTTTGAGATAAACAAAACAATAGCGCTAGTAGAGGTCAAACCCTCCTTAGGGAACCTTTAGATCGTTAACAGTACATAACTAATGCAACCTGCTCCAGTCATTAGCACAACACAGAGGTGGAGATAATATGGCTGCTGTCTGTGCTGGTCCGAAAACAAATGTCAAGCTCTGCCGTGGGAAACACCACTGACGCTCACAGATACGTCCAGAAATATATATATATAAATTGTCTGAATATCATAAAATATATACTTTGATGCAGATTAGTATCTTGGCCCAGTTGCAAAGCCCCAAACCTCTGGTATCAACGTGTTAACCGTTTCCCTGATGGATCTCAGAAGCACTTTTACCGATAAAGACCTTGACGAACACTTCTTAACTGCTCCGCCCAGCGACGGCTGCAATATGGAACAGCTGTCTACCAGCAATACCAGCGGAAATCACTCATTAATCACCTGTTTGTTTTAAATACCGCGGCGCCGAGGTGGCTAAAAAGGTGCCTGCAATTTTATGCTTTCATTAGCGACTTATGGTGATGATTACCTGGAGGGCGCTTGAAGGTGATATTCAGGGTTTGTATACAATTCAGAGACTGTATCCTGTGTTTAGAGAAAATAAAGAGTGCAGGGGCAGCAGCAGACAGGGAGCCTCTCTCTGTCGTAACAGAGATGAGATCACAAAAAGAGTTGAGATGTTGACATCGTCCCTGTTGCCGCTGTACAACACGTTCCTGTCGCGGGTCTTACACTTAACACTTTTGTTCGCGTCCCCAGAGGTGGCTGCTTCCCCACAAACTCAAGGTAGAGGACACGGCAGCTTATACATGTTAATGTTGCCTTTTTCCTGTTCCCCTCCTGTTAGATTGATGGCTCAGCAGTAGTTCCCATTGATCAATCGGACACAATCTGCGTCTGAAATGAACCCAGGCCAGGGGGATTGTGCATTCTTCCAGGGGAACCACATCCCTTAGGGTATGACAACGTGGAGCAGCGGATCGATTGTTTTCAACTTATTTGTGTAAATACTTTGTAACCTTGCCGATTTATCATCTGCATTTCGTTGCCACTGGGGGAGAAAACTACAATAGATATCAGCCAGCTTGCTGACACGGGCCCGGCTTGTAATTTTCATCTTTGCGGTCAAGTCCGTGGAAGGATTATAGGAATGATGAGAATTAATTATGCATTTCATCAGCATGATGGATACCACACGTTCAACTCGAAACTATATTTCCCCCGAGAACAGAGAGGAGTCTGCTCATTTCTTGAGCGACTCCTTTGAGAGATGCTGTCAGTTCTCACTCTCTGAAGATAAAACTTGGCTGACATTAAATAGAAAAACAGAGATATGACTCCAGCACCACGGTGGCACACGTAGGTGGCTTTACTGATTGTCAACCAAAGTACTTAACAGGGCAAATCTAAGTAAACGTGGATTATATTTTTAAGTAAACACAGAGGACACCTCCAAATCACACCTCGGTATTTAAAAACAACCTTGACTTTTACTTTATTCCTTATATTAGTATACTAGTGCATATATTCTTTTACACCTTAAAAAGGTTGGATGTTGTACAAGTATTTTCTAATTACTGCATGATTATGAAACCGTCTCTGGGAAAAAAAATGTATTTGACTTGGACTTTTTAGTTTGGTCCATGTCCCATTCATTAACATGGGGGAGGCTGGGTTTTTAACCTTTACTGCAGCCAGCCGGTAGAAGGATAATCATGATGATAAAAAATGATGAAGATGGATGACATGACAGCTCCACAAGAGTGAAGCCAAATCATTCTTACATTTTTGGACACAGAGGAAGAGGACACGCACACATCGTCCAAATGAGAGTGTGCACATCGACACTTCCTGTTTTCCGAAGTGGATAAAATACGTTATTTTCAGGGAGGGATTTTTTTAAACAATGCACCTTTTTTCTTTCCTCTCACTGAAAAGTAGTCGCAGTTACCTCCTCGCCTGAGACTTCATGTGTTTCAGGCTATTTTTTATAAAAGAACGAGGGATCTTCTAACTCCAGTTGCTCATCTTTCATCGGTTTCGCACCCTTTCGAGCCGAAGAAGTCCTTCAACTGTGAGTCGTGTAGCAGCGCCTACGGGAAAAAATGAATGGGACTTTTATTTGATTTAGAATGGTGTTTTAACTGGAGGAGGCAAATGTATGACGGGACATTTTCAGCAGATTTCCAGCCAATCAGAAGTTAGTATTTCAAATTCCCACAACTGATCTAATACACAAAGTTAGAGATGTAATCTGTTCTAATCCTTCGGTAAAATATCTAAAAAACCTTTGTGACATATTTTGTTGAGTTGTGTACTTACCTCATGCAAAATGTATTTTAACAAAGTCCAAACTCTGAGAAATTACCTATTTTAATGAAGGTAACTAGGACTTTTATTTTGGCCCCTCCATTAATTGCTTCAAATCCACTTTACTCATGGCTCTGCTCGTCTCTGCTGTAACTCCCGAGGCTCACGGGGAATGACGAAGGAAAATAACCCTATTAGCCAGTTAGCTAGTCTGCTGTTTATTCCTTCCACTGCTCATATTGGCTCTTAACGATTTGCTTTTTTTTTTGTTTTTTGATTTTCTTCGGCAATGGTGATGAAGACAACAACAAGATTCGCGACAAGGCCTTTTGTTGTTGTTTTGATAGAGAGACCCCTATTGGCTGAAGTTGCATATTGTGTTAGCAATGCATTGCACTTGAGAAAACCTTTCAACAAATCAGGGTATAAAGTTGCACAAAACACTCTAACACTAAACTATAAGTAGATCAAAATGCACTTGATATTGCACCTTGAGCGATATTTTATGGACCGAACCACTTTAAATGTTCGTGTAAACAAAATGCCGCTGTCTGGTTCCAGGAGATTTCCCTCGATGCACCAGCAGAGCAGTGTTAGTGTTCATTTGTGGCAGATTCATGGAGGATCGGGGAGACCTGAGACGTCTCGCGAGTAATCACCCAGCATCTGGTCGACAGTTGGCTGCCGGCCACCAGTCAGCTGTCCGAGCTGTTGCTTCAAACTAAAAAGGTCCACGACGAAACCCCCCCCCCCCCCCCCCCCCCCCCGTCAGCCCAGACATATTACAAATGCACGGCGCCGCGTGGAGGAGGCAGACGCTGTGAAAAGCCGCTGATGCCTCCTGTCGAATAGAGAGATCCACCTCAGGCAGCGTCAGCGCCGTCCTTATTTGTCATAAGTGTCCGCTGTTTCCCATGGCTGAAGACAAAGGCCAAAGAACGTATGAGGAACATGCATTTTTAATGTGACATCCTCATCAAATTCACCACAGTGGACTGAGCAGAATGCCAAGGATGCTTTATTCTCCCTCCAATTACAGTGAGACATCGCAGCAATATGAATGGAAGCGGTGAAGGGCACATCTGCCTCTAACATGACGGAGACGGAACCGCTCGGCACTTCGTCTGTTGTGAGCGTGAACCCGTGAACTTTATATCGACGTTCGGTTTTTAATGTTTGATTGGAAAATAACTAGTTTTTCATTGAGCGCTCCTCAGAATCGCAGAGCAGAGGAAAGAGATGTGAAAAACAAATCATCAGTTTAATGTCAGAGCCACATTATCTTCCCTTTGTGCCTCCTGTGAGGAGAATGATGTCTTCACTGATAGTGAGTAGCACAGGACATAAGCAGGCGCTATATCACCATTACAGCTTACATTATTTATACAACCTGACATCCTGCTGAATGCGGATTTGACCAGACTCACCTTTATCTTGTTGCAAATATGCTGACCATTACTCTGTGCCTATTATTTGACGGGTCTGAAATGTCAGCAGAGACAGAGAGATAGTCGAAGTCGTTGCTTCGCCGCTCACCAAGAAGAAGAGAATGGAAATGTAAATAATTTTTACCGGCGCTAAACTACACCTTTCATCTCTGATATTCTTCTTGCAGTGGTCGGTCCACACTCCATCATTATAATGAGGGAGGCTCAATTAGACAAGGTCTACAATGGGGGTTTTAAATGTCACAGTGCAGGTCCTGACATTTCTCTGTTTGATATGTAATCAGAATGGGAGCAGTGGAGTTCACAGCCAGAACTATTCTCAACTTCCAAAATAACAAATTCCACCCTGTCGCGAAGCCGAGCGAAGGCGGCTGCGGCCACTGTGGAGACTGTTACAGCCGACAGTGCGAGTCAGGCCCCATCGCCGAGCTTTTTCTAATGATCGAATCAATTAGCGCTGTTTAGGATCGTACAGTAATTAGCCCCTCGGAGGTCAGAATGTTTACGAGAAGCATGTAATGAAGCCTCTTTGGGTTTTTCATCCAAAAGGTTATTTGGTTGTCAAATCAAAAATGAGTCAAAGATGACAAACGTTTAACTCATTAAAATTGGATTTACCATTATAATTACCAGCAGGGTTGTACGGTGGAGGGTAAATGTACGTTTATATTACCACAAATTAAAAAATTGCATTTACTCCATTTTTTACACAAAACCGGTCCCTGTCACAATTTTAAATTTGAGTATTGTTCCTTTTACATTGACCCCAAGTCGACTGAAAATGGACAATTAAAAGTTGTGGAAACTTTAGCTGAAAGCTCAGAGCACATCACTTGTTGGCACATTTTCCATGAGTGGCAAGTCCCCAGTTTGATTCCCAGCCAGCAATACCATTTATTGCGTGTTCCCCCGCTGTCTGTCCCAACCCTACCTGTCTGTCTTCACTATGCCTGTCAAATAATAATAATAAAATACATTTAAAAATAATTTTCTGCAGCACTGACAGGTAGCAACATGGAAGCTGTTTCAAGAGTAACGTAAGAATAAAAGCATTTGTTGACGGGTACTTTACATATATACAGATCTGCCAAAGCCCAACATAGATTAAATTCACTAGATTTTTATTTTGATCAAATCACACTTACTCATAAATGTCCCCTGAATATGTCTGACTTGTTTTCCCAGAAATCGACGGGGAAAAAAAAAAAAACCTTTCCCGTCACACAATGTCAAAGAAGCATTCCTGGATCTGCCCCCTTATGCTAATCCACACCAAGTCATTATGGGATCTATCCCGGACTCGCACCACATCCTTCCAGGTGTTTTTGTGTAATGCTGCTTACTAACAAACAAACTGCTGATGGAAACATAACCTCCTTAACTATCACTAGAAAACTGATTCGGGTCCCTTGTCATTGTGGTCGTTACAATTGTACTTGTGTTTCACTTTCCACACACACACACACTGGACACTGTACGACTGTGACGTCAGGACATGCAACGCCAGAAGTGTGTGATCGGTAAAAAACACATTTCAGTTGGAATGATGGCGATGTGGAAACAATATCTCATCTCACATCTCACAGCAGCTTTATGCCCCATTAAGAATCTGTTATTGCCTGTTTGCAAGCGTCTTGTAATTCACTCCTCCTTCCAGGCTTTTGTCTCTGGAAGCTCGGCTGACGAGCAGATGCCCCATCGATCATTTCTGTCAGTTCTGGGCGTGGCGGCGTGTGTTCTATTGACAAAGGCCGGGGTTTGTTAAGCGGAGATTGGGAGAAGCGTTTTGCACTTTGAGTGTTATGAACAATCCTGGGATCTCTATCGAAATCAGATCAATTCACAGCCTGTTCAAGGCAAAGTTACGCTCAGTTGGAAATCAGTCATAGTTTTTCCTCTGTAAGTCGTGTGATGTGTCTTTAACTATAAATGAATCCAAAAACATACATATGTCGACTTCTGTCAGCTTTTGTTCTAACAACAACCCCCGATCACCAGTAGATGTAAACAACTGGGAGAAAGGGAACTGAAAAACAACATCTTGACTGATTTTGTAACTCCGTGTCACGACAGGTCAATTTCTAAATATGACCATACAAGAGCGAGGGCGCAGGGACGGCCCTCTCCCTCGGGTTGAATGTCAAAAAACAGACTGTTGCCGTCGTCTCGGGGGCAGAAATAGTGGCCTTACAGTGGATGAATTACCATCGTCTCCGAGCTCTGGCTCCACTCTAATAAACGCTGGATTGTTCACGGAACATGGGGGGGGAGAAAAACCAGCGAGCAAACGGAGAGAAATCCATTTGTAAGTCTGAGGCTGTGACTATTTGCATGGTGATGAAGGCCCTGAGTGTTCGTCGGTCTTCGGATGCGGGGCCCCAGACAATAGAGGCTGTGTTTGTTCTTTCCTAGGAAGTTTGAGGAGGACAGAGGAGGGAAGAAGAAGAAGAAGACGGAGAAGAAAAGGGGAGGTCGTAAGTGGAGGGGATTACGCATTGTGAGAACCACGCGCATTCGCTTCTGCTATTGTGGCGACTGAATTGCTTTCCAGTACCAGGGTATTTAGTTAAGGAGATTGTGTTTCCTTACACCCCGCGATGATCTCCCTCGATGGCGGCTGGTGATAAGTGGCTTGGGGGGGACAGCAGCATCACACAAACAGGTGGGTGTGGCAGTGGATGGTATACAACCTATAGGAGATAATCTGTTGTCATGATTAGATGTGATTTTGTCCAGGATGGAATGTGAAGAGGAACGCAGGCAGGAATACAAGAGGTTCTCAGCAGCAGAAAGGAAGAAAATACATAATAACTGAATGCAATCAATTCTAAATGAGTCCACAGGTTCTTTGTGTTTCTCACAGCGAGGAGTCGGCCAATTTCTTGCATCTTTTAAAATGGATGCTGGCGTTTTAGCAGCGGTGTGTGCCGTCTAAAATAACCATCAGAGATGTTTCACTCCGCTAAAGAACTGCTTTCAAGTGGATTTAATGAAGCGGAATAAAATGATGTGGTTGAGAGAAACTTTCTGGATCATTGAGGCCTCGGTGTTGATAATCTGACAGTTCATACACACTTTATACTTCTCTCCTGTTGAGTAGCTGACCTGTGTGCTGGCCTGTGTTGTGTAGCAACAAAACACAATCTTTCACTGCATTTTTAAAATTGTGCAAAAAACAGATTTAGAGATTATTTGAAATGTGAAATATAGTATGTATAGTTTCACTGCCTCTCCTAAAGTGGGGAATTTCATACAGTAAAATATTGTGTTAAATACGTTCAGGTCTTTATTAATGCTACTTCAAAATAAGTTTTTATAGTTTTAAATGTCTCTGTTTGTTGTAGTTCTTTGTAATACAATTGCAAACAAGACCGACGTAGAATTGATCGTCTACAAACTCACTGGTCAGAATCGATCCCAGTTCACTCGGCTTTTGGGTGCTATGGATTCCACACGGCTCTGGCAGCACGTTATGTTGAGCCTGCAGTTCGCTAGTATCTCCCTCAATCCTAAAGCTAAAGGGTTGAAAGTGTGTATTTCACGTGAGAGGATTCAGGAAGTGAAGCAGAGGTTTGAAGATTCCTTTGAAAGCAGAGGGATGCTCCACGTTCGAGCCAATGACGAGCACATCATCCTGCCGAGTGGGCGTCCCTGGGCCCGGAGTCTTGAATGTAACTGGTTATATTGTCGTGATTATTTCAAAACATCGTCAAAGTGTGATGTTCGTTGAACCTTGTTGTGAAACTTCTTTCCATCATCATAATTGAGCCTTTACAGATAATTGCCTGATGTAGTTTACATCCACTCATCTTGTGTTATTTTTTAATTATTAATAACTTTGACAGCATCAGTTAATTGTGTCCCCCCCCCCCCCCCCTAAAAAAAGAAATAATAGGCTCTTGTGCAGATTGCTGATAAATGTCATTGGAAATCCGTGACACTGCTAAACGGTGATAATTGCCACTTCCACAAAATCTAACAAATGACTTACTAACAAGTACATGAGGACTTGACGTCCCCCTGTTGTTCTTTGGACTTGTTTGACGTCCTGAATTAAGGAACATAAGCTACATGCCAGTGTAATTGTTTGGTGGAGCCGAACAGTAAACACTGAGTCTCATGATGGGATCCCAAATGACCAATTAAGGACATTTTGTCTTGGTAGGGTGATCTTAAAGAAGTGAGGCTTAAATGATGTTTGTTCCCCCCCCCCCACCCCCAAGGTTGTAAATTGCTGCAGTTAACAGGTTTTAATATTTTCATCGTTTTGCATCTTTTTCTCTTTTTTTAATATACGACCCAGTCAAATGATTAATGCAAGAAAAACAACGTAATTAACGTTCGTGTAAAGTCGGCATCACCAAGCTGCTGGTGTCGGCAGGTCGCGACACCGACGTCTCATCCACAATGACGAGTGGAAGCTGCTTATTACCGCGTTTCAACATTTGCGTTGGCACACGAGACGCATTTTAATAGCATCCGGAAAAACCATTACCGCAACAGAGCGACGTTTTATTAGATGAAACACAACCAGCATAGAGGGGAAATAATGTGACCATCCCAGCGCATCTAGTGCTTAACATTGTGAGACCGCAGCTCATTGTCATTCTGTCATGTGGCAGAGCGGCGTACTGTACATGCAGGCTGCAGGAGGTCTGCAGGAAATGGGAGGAAGGCCTATTAGAGGTAATGAATGGCTGTCAGCCACAGGGCACTCTGCATGTACTGCATGTCATCCAGAAATGAGAGTCTCTTGAAAGGAGAAAATTGACCAGAGTGCTCCTTGTTTCTTGGTTGTTTTTAATATTCAGCGTCTCTTGATTTCTCCCTCAGAACATGCACACACCTGTAAGTTCTGGACATGAACTTGTACTTTTACCTGCTCCCTGACTCCTTTGCTATTTACAGAACCGGAGCTGGCATACCCATTATTTCCCCCTGAATTTCATCACTTCCCTCTAGAAAGGCCCATCTTGTTAAATTGGCACCTAAACATCTGTTGACCTGTGCACTATTCCAGCCACATCAGTAAATCCTCACCCCCCCCCACCCCCGGGAGCTTGTTCTTTGCCTCATGCAGACTCCTTGGCATGTTGGCAGCTGAGCAGTTGCTCCGAGTAACATCATTGAGGGCTGTTGTCTGCTTTCTGGCTCAGGGCGTTCAGTTTGGGCGCGTGCTTGGCAGCCCCATGAAAGACCATAACAGCTCACGATTCACTGGCCACTAATTGGAATGTCACTCCGCAATGCACGGAGATATGAATCCACTCGGTAAAGACTCACATAAGCGCAAACACCTCCTCTCGTTCATGTTCTGTGTCGAGATTGAATTAAGAAATGAAAGCTCTCATCAGTAATTGATTTTACCAGCTCGTTACAAAATGGATCCTGACAACTAATTCACTTCTACAAGATTAAACACGGACATTAATACATGCGACTACTACAGCTGCCGAAAACAACTCCCTGCACTATGCTCTATATTTTAAATTTCAGACGGGGCCACCCAGGCTAAAAGAGCACGCACTCGCCTCATGTGCAGTATTTTGGATGGAAACGAACGCAGATATTACAGTAACATTAAAATGGTTTGTGACTTTTCGACTGGAGAGCAGATTAAAGTTGGATTCAAGTTTTCATGATTCATTTTCTGTGCTTTTCAAAGTAAAAGACTTGATAACGTATGTGTATTATATACGTTTATAATGTATTTGAGGAGGCAGCAAATATTCTTTCAGCGTTTATATATTCATTAAATAATCCACTGTTTTTATTGTTGGTGCAAATAATTAGGAGGTGTCACTTTGAGGATGCATTGAAGATATGATTAGTACATTAAGATCGTAAGTTATCAAATCCTGAAAATGCAGCACGCCCCTGTTTGCTCATGCTCAGGGTGGCTGAAGTATTGATTCCTCGTCAGGGCTTTGTTTGTGCTGTGATAATGTTGTGTACTACATTGTTATACGCTAGATGCTTTCCACCCGATTTAAACCGAGTGAACTTGACTTTCATTTATTACAAACTGTCCCAAAACTATTGATTAAGTTCCTCTATTTTCTTCACTTGTGATTTTTGTCGTTGTTCTAAAAGACGCTCGTTTATCAGATGAAGTCGTTCATCTGACTCCTGCTCGATGAATGGCTTTTTACCATTGTGTTGAATTTTGTTGTATGGAGGCAACATATTTCGTGATGTTCATATGTGTAAATGACAGTGCTGTTGATTTAATAAGAGCGATGAAGAGGATTTGGGTCAAACAACCCTCGACACAAACCTGTGTGTCCAAACTGTCTCTTTGCACAAAGTTGACAATGGCCACCACACTTAATCCACATTTTCAATAGAAAGTAAGTTCAACTCAGTCAGTGCGGTTGTCTGTTGCGTGTGTGTGTGGTCCCAGCTCCTCCTCTGCCTCGCTTGACTTTCATTGTCCTCACACTCTTGACCCTCATCCTGCTGCACATTGTAATTGGCGCATCGATTTGACTCATAGTTTGTCAGAGGCATGTGTGTCTGTTTTCCATGTCTGGGGAGACATTGATCTAATTAGAAGTCTTCATTAGTCAGCGGCAGAGTGCAGTGTCATGCTTAAGGAATGGTGTTGGGGCGCTGCTTCCCCCCTTTGTGAAGCACAATGCGAGGCCTTGTCTGAATTCAAAACAAAGGGCTGCTTTTCCAGCCTCCTCTGCAGAACCTCTGTACGCAGAGCGACGATAAGGAGAGAGTGAACAAAGACTTTGTTTTGTCTTTTTATTGCAAAATTGAATTTTGAGTGGATACGTTTAAAATCAAAATTTCTGTTCAACACAACTGTTTAGATAAAGAAAAAAAAAGACCATTTAACCGATTTTTTGTCAGACGCACCTGCAGCTCTGTGTCGAATTAATTCCAACATTTTCATTACATTTAGCTAAATTTACAATTTGTATTCTTTATTTATAGCAGCCGTTTATTACTTTTAGCTTTTATTTATCTATATTTTTTATTATTCATATATATTTATTATCCATTACTTTTAGCTAACTGTTTTGAATACACATCGCACACACTTAGCTAATGATTCCAACCATTGAAATATTTTAACCATTTAATCTATATTTACTTTAGTAATTATTTTAGTAATTATGTCGTACATTTAAATGGTTAATGTTAGCAAAAGAAAAAACATACTTTCAGGTAGATATATTTGTCCTTTAAATGTAATCCAACTTTGTGTAATAAAGATTTCAATTTCCTGAAGTCTCTGTGCACTGCTGGAAATTTCTCCCTGCAGCAATTAATTGCATCTTAACTTTTATTTCAGGGACATGAGCGTGCACACAAACCACATCACAACAACATGGAATACAGCTCTGCAGGGATCCTGGATGACTTTGCTGTTGAAGAAGTGAAGAATTGGTAACACCGGACCAGTGACACTTCCATCTACCGTCCACTAACCATGGGAAGTGCAGAGGAAATGCACGGATGGACAGTAAAAATGAGCGCGCCAGGCGTTTTGGCCGTGGTGACGTTCTTTTCCATGCTTCCTGGCGGGGTGCTGAGCGATATGAGGTGCACTCAGGGTCTGGAAGCCCAACAATTTGCCCAGGGCTCCACTCATCTGCACCGTCGCCTGAAGAGAGGCTGGATCTGGAAACAGCTGTTTGTCCCAGAGGAAGATCCCACTCCTCGTGTTATTGGCCAGGTGCTGCTCCAGATTGAATGTCCTCCATGTCCTTGATGTGGTACTTCACTTTGAAAAAATCGTGTTTTTCTCGGTGCCACAGGAAACCGTGTTTAAAGAATAAAGCTTTTGTGTGTGTGTCCCCCCCCCCCTCTTTCTGCAGCTCAAATCTGATTCCGACCGAGGCGAGTTTTCTATCAAGTACATCCTATCAGGGGAAGGCGCCGGAGATGTGTTTGAGATAGATGAGTATTCTGGTGAGATCCGGACCCTGAAGAAGCTTGATCGTGAGGAGAAGGCTTTTTACATCCTTCAAGCCCAGGCTATCAACAGGAGGTCCAACGAGCCCGAGGAGCCCCAGTCAGAGTTTATCATCCAGGTGCAAGACATCAATGACAACGTCCCCCAGTTCCAGAATGAACCATATGTGTCCAGCATCCCCGAGATGTGTCCAACTGGTATGTCTGAGAGGAAAGTTTTCCTCTAACACCGCAAGCCGAACATACAGGCACGTAGAGTCAAATCTAAAGCTTCAGTTCCACCAAAATCCCCCAAAACACAGAGAGATATCTGTCTATTCGATTTCTACCTTCACCCCAGTCCGGCAAAGACGGACTAAATTTAATTTGCGGCACACAGCAGTAAAAAATGACATGTTTAAATATTCAACAGCGACATGTCCTTCCAACGTCCTGTTCTCCGAATAATCCACAGGCCTGGCTCGCTGTAAACAGCTTTCAGTGGAACTAAATCGTGGAAGAATAAACGGTCCTCAGTATAACCCGTTCACAGCAAGGTCTGTGATTTACCGAGAGTATTTCACTTTCATTTTCTCATATTGATAAGATGTGGTGCTCTTGATTTTTTCTTTTTACTGTCATGCTAACGGCGAGTGGCAGCGTCGGTCATAAGTCAACAACTTTGGTTTGGACTGAAGTATTTATGCATGCTGACAGTAGTTAGATGAGATGGCATGAAATTTAGTGCAGAAATGACTGTTCCTAGGCTTTTAATGTTGTAGTAAGATATGGTTTAAGCACAAAATTTCGTCCTTTAAGATTTAATGTCATTCAGAGTTATTCATGGAAACAAATATTTTAACTTTTTTTCTTTTGGGGAGATAAAACCTGTTTTATTTCCTTTATTATCTTCATACTATTCAAATGTATTATCCCTTAACTTAAATCTTGACTGAAGACAATAAACTAAAGGTTATATGAATGTCTGTCATCTGTCCCCGTTCAGGAAGTCAAAAGTATTAGATTCCCTATCCTCAGTGGCTCGGATTCCTTTATGGCAAAATTTCTTAAATAACGTTATTATAACCACTGCCCTTTTCATACCACAAACATTACCATTTCAATTTATACGTAATCTGCTTTCGCAGCATTACGTCTCACTTGTAATAAATCATAATGCATTTGACTCAGAAAGAGAGAGTGAGAGGGGAAGGCTGGAGCGCGGGCGAGTGAGAATCAGAAATACTGCAGTAAATCCCTGCCTGTGTGAAAGACAGAGCTCCCTCTGGGAACCCAAACCCCCCTGTATGAGATAGACGAGGGAAAGGGAGAGGGAGATACTGTATGGAGCAAGGTGAGGAGAAGGATATGGTCAGCGGAGAAGAGGGGAGTAAATGGGAGAGATATGGAGGTGAAACCGCATCAGAGTGTGAAGGAGAGAAACAAGGGTCAGGTGGAAATAGAGACGGAGATATCGCTACGGGGCTGAAGAGGTTGTCACACACACCTGCTCCTCCATTGCTGCTCCCCCCCCCCCCCCCCCCCCCCCCCCACAGCCCCCCTCATCCCTCTCCCTCCTTTGTCAACATCCCTCTCCGGTCCCCCTCCCCCCTGCGCCAGACAGACAAACCCTGCGGGACTGTGGCATAATCACTTTATTTCCCCGTGGACTGGAACTGCAGCCTGAGCTAACTCCAACTGTGTGATCCCCCCCCCCCACCTCACTCCACAGGGACCACAGTGGCCCAGGTGACAGCCACAGATGCCGATGATCCCCTGTTCGGAAACAACGCCAAGCTCATCTACTCCATCCTGCAGGGGGAGCCCTACTTCTCCGTGGAGCCAAAGACGGGTATCTCCGATATGCATCCACGAATCTCTCAAAAAATACACAGCTTGGGTTATTTAGAGGACACACAATACATTTGATTGTGCAGGAATAAAGTTTAGATTTAATATAAGTTCAGAAATATTTCCAATATGTGGTTATTGAGATTAAATGAAAACTGTCTCGTCTTTCTGCTTTGTCTCAAGTTTGAGAGTTTTTCCCCTGACGACTAAATCTCCAACAATAACTATTGACAAATTTCATCTACTTTTATTTGCGGCTAAAATAAGACACAATATAAGTGATTGCACCCTCACAGGACATTGGTGTGTGCACATCTACAGAGTTTTCTAGTGCGGTTTAAAGGTCAGTTCCTGCTCCTCCCACACACATTGTGGACCTGAACTGTGCAGAAGTTGGAGGGGGGGGGGGGACCCTTGTTGGTTTCGATTGAAGAGTCGAGAGCAGTTGACTCCGAAACTCTACAAGTTGTAATTTAATTTAATTTTTTGGCTTCAGTTAGGAAGAGGAGGCATTCTATTGTCGATGAATCCCATGGGTCTGCAATCAGAAAAAAAACGATCCTACTGTTTGTGAACTTAGATTCTGAGAAACACTGTAAAACTGAATTCAATGTGTTTTAATGGGATTTTAAAGTAACAGTCTGTGGATACATGTGTTGGTTTCTGCTTCAGATATTTAACACTTTAAGATTAAGGGCTTTCGTTTTATAGTAAAGGGAAAAACTACTTCATTGCAATTCAGAGATATTGCATTGTGGTTTTAAAAAAACACAAAAACAGATGGGTTTAGGTTTTGTTTCTTGGCCATTTGTTACACGACAAGTTACATATACATTCTGTGTCACAAGCACAAGAAACATCTAAACACACGATTCTGTAGATGGATCACTGATTGAAATGATGACTTACAAAGGAAAAATTGCATAAATGTTCCAGGTCGATTTAATTCTCTTGATTCAAATTGCTCATCTGTTTACTGCTGCCCACTTTGGCCAGACAGACGGAGCATTAACTCATCTGAAAGCCCTCTTGATATTTCTTTTTGCACTGATTAAATTTGCAGACTTGAAGTTTATTGTGCTGCAGTTTTTATTATACACAATGCACAGCTCTCCCGGAGACTTCTCCAGGCAGAGTTTGTTTACTTACCACAGATCCACCCACAGTTCTGTTTAATGTCGTCTTAATGATGCTGATTCTTCACTCGTCTTCCTCCTCTCGCTCTGTCTGGCTCCTCCACCTGCAGGGACTATTGTAACGTCCTGGCCGAACATGGACCGTGAAGCCAGGGAGCAGTACCTGGTGGTGGTGCAGGTGAAGGATATGCTGGGCCTGAGCGGCGGCTACTCCACCTCCACCACAGTTACCGTCAGCCTGACTGATGTCAACGACAATGGACCCACGTTCCAGCACCGTGAGTCACAGTAACGCAGACCACACACACACACACACACACACACTCAGGGAATCAATATAGGACTACAAATAGTGTCAGACTGCGAGGACATGTTTAATATTATACCTAAGAGGTATTTATTTGATCACGCCGGTTTGGGTGGGCGGTTCTGCGCTGCCGGCACAACATCCGACTGTGCACATCTTGTTATTGAGCCGGCAGTCAAAATTAAAAGGACAAAGCCGAAGGAAAAAAGAGACAGAGCGAGAGAGAGAGGGAGCGGAGGAGTCGGGGATGTTGTGTGCACGTGCACATGCATGAATTTAATCATTCACACATGAGAGGACATTTGTCATGACCTTTGGAAACAAACCTGGCCCCCTCAGCGATAAACCTCACCAAATGAATGCCCGGGGAAGAAATCAATTCTGGAGAAGTGAGACAGAGGACGATACTTTTAACTATAATAGTGTCACATTCACATTTATTGCAGGTGCGACTGTATCACCAGGATTCTGTGTTCAGTCAAAAAGGCCTCATAAATATTGTATGGCCGCACTTCAGTTTGAACTGTGCCCTCCGTTTTGTCACATAATTGCAAATTATTATCAGCAGGAGTATTTTTTTCTTTTCCCCGGTCGCCTGTTGAGTTCCTCCAAGTTGCAGCTGGCGTCCGAACGGAGCGGCTCAACGACACAATCACATGTTCTCATCTTCTTATTAGAGTCAGGCCGGGATTACGTGGACTCGCCACAACTTATCTGTGACTCGCACAAATTGACCCTTTGCCACAATGTTCCTCGTTCTTATCACTTCACACACGAGCGAAACTCTCTTGACTAGCTACTAACAACTTACTGTCCAGCTCTGTAGGCGACGTTTTAATGACGAAACTTTTTGATTTGTTATTTCCCTCCAAATCATTATGCACTGGAAACATTTGCTTTCATATACATATTCCCTGTGATATTCCACTCACGCTTACGGTGTGTCGTTATGAATGATTTGCTTCTTCAGACCTCTACACCTTCGCCGTCCCTGAGAACGCAGCCGTGGGAACCACAGTGGGCCGGATCATGGCGGAAGATGGAGATGTTGGCATCAACGCCAGAATGACCTACGCCCTGGATGACGACCTGGAGGAGAGCGCCACTTTTATCATCCAAACAGACCCAGTGACGCAGGAGGGGGTGGTTCTGCTCGCCCAGGTGAATATATCTCTCCTCGACAGCTGTGCCTTCTATACATTTTTTATTTTTTAATATCAATTCACTTAATATCCATTTTTAATCTGACGCCTTAAGCAGTATTGTAGAATTCATTGTGTGGCTGAGCACGCACTTTATCTATATGGTGTTTAAGTTTTAATTATTGTTACAGACTCAAACGCATACAAAGTGAAACAAAATCATTACAACTGATAAGCGGTAGGACGACACACACACACACACACACACACACACACACAGAGGAGTGAGTATTATTTATGTAAGCCTTCAGATTTAGAGACTAATTCATACCAAAGCAATCAATAACACAAAAAACAACAATAAAAGAAAGATAATTAAAGATAAATAATCAACACTAAAGTTTGAGTAAGCCAAAATAGATAAAGATAAATAATAGAGATAAGAAACAAATATAATGAATACAACTAAAAGCAACACTAAATAGGTGGGTTTTAAATGTTTCTTTAAAAAATATCATCATTTTCAGCTCATGTCAGATCCTGAGATTCTGAGCTGTTTTGGTTTTTGCTAAGAGAAGAACCAGAGGATTTGAGGAGTTCCCTCTTCATATATAAACTAATAAAACCCTTAAACCATAAAACAGCACAACAGCAGAGGTTTTGAGGACCAACCGAAATATCCTCACTTTCCCAGAAGGTCCCCGTGATGTCTTATCGTCTCACCGGTCCTCGCGAAGATAGAAGTACGGGTCTACACGCACAGAGGCAGCTGGCAGACATAACCACAGGAGCAGCAACAAGATACAACTCAGGCTAAAATAAAATAAAATAAAAACCTGGCGCACACACCCAATGTGGCGTCTCCTCTCCAGGTCGCGCTCATATAGGAGCTTAGTCTCGGCCCATATGCACGATAAAGAGCCATATGCTGCTGTAGGAGGGAGCAGGAGAACAAACAGTGTAAGCAGCTTATTTCTGATGAAGGGAATATCAGCTCTGAGATTACTTAATTACTGTCTAATGATTCAGTCGGTTTTGTTTCGTGGAAAATGTGGGGCGAGGCGTGTGGGACGTCGTCACTGAGGCCGTGACGCCGGTTCAGAGCGAGAGCTGAGACGAGCGTTAGCACCGTACAGAGGATGAAGAGGACCTGCAGGACCTGATTCCTGGAAAAAAAACTGTTAACATTTTTAAACCGCTGCGCCACCGCTGCCTCCACAGCCGGAGAGCAGTGGCTTACTGGGAGGTTCGTCCGCACGTGAGCAAGCAGCTAAAAACTCTGCAGGTCAATGCGGAGTGTGTCCGCGAGAAACTTCAGCTGAAGCGACATTTTACTATTGTTAAAGGGCGTTATTCGAGAGAATTAAAGAAGTATTAAGTGACGTGAATTAATTCATATAACTGTGTGTGTATGACAGTGTGATTAAATCACCCTGAGCTCCAGGTGGGTGGACTCAGGGCCGTTGCACGTGTGGTTGAAGGTTAGAAACGTCCTAAATTGGTGTTTTTTTTAGATGAGACGACTCGAATAGAAAATGTGCATGAATGTTAGTTCTCCCTCACATTTCTATTGCTTTTTCACCTCCAGTGTTCCTCTCACGGGAGATTTCAGTGTAGATGCCGTGATAATGAAATAAACGAGGGAAACATCACTGGCTGTGCCTCTGAATCATTTTGGGAATGCAGTAATGGTTCGCGTGCTGTTTTCTTGTTACAAGCATCATAATGTTAAAGGAAAACACAGCATTATTTAAGTGCACGCTCACAGCTGGCAGCTTATTGACACCGACGGAACAATTTTAACGCCCTGTCTGAGTTGTGTCCAGCTCTCTGCGGAATAATCGTCTGTCTTCGGTGGGAAGTTGGCAAAGAAAATGATAAAAGCTGTTAGTCTTTGAGCTTATTTGATGATCTGTCAGGGTGTTTTTTGCTTAAAAACAGCTACTGTATTAAAAATATTTCTTTCCCTCACAGCCTTTGGACTACGAAACAAAGAGGCGCTTCGTTATGGCGGCTGAGGCCGTTAACGACCACGTGGACACTCGATTTCTGGATCTGGACGAGTTCACGGACAGGACGACGCTCAAGATCATCGTGCAGGACGTGGACGAGCCGCCCGTCTTCCTCTCGCCGGTCTACGAGTGGAAAGTTCCCGAAAATGCCGCCGTGGGAACTTTGCTCGGCGGCGTCAGCGCCAGGGACACTGACACGGTCGACAACGCCATCAGGTAATGCTGAGAGTCCAGAGGAATGGCATGTGCCACCCAACTGCCAGTGCGATAATGACGAGGTAGATAACCAGGCTGGGGTGGGGGGGGGACGTCCTCAGACAGCCTGGGCCGAGACAGCTTCCTGCATGGGGTGAAAAATCATTCCATTTCAAATAGTGTTACTGCCTCGGTGCATCCATTTTTACCCTTGATCTCTGGATACCCTGTACATGGTCATATTTATCTCATATTACTTTAGAAAGAAATGAGCCCTGCTGAATAAATCATCACGATTTTTTATTTTTTTTTTATACCTCACAGGCTTTTCTATCTATTGCCGTGGTATTATCACAAAGCGACGTGACTAGGACGTGGGAATGTAATAAAGCACCGTACCAGGCGGCATATGGAATTGAGATTTGTAGTCATTTGCACGTTGGGCACGTTGCAGAGGAGACAGCAGCACTACTGGTGCCTGTAGTCCATCTCGCTGGAGCTTAAGAGTGGCAGGTGCTGCATATCATCCTCAGCCTGGCGTCTATTACTGTCCCTTTGGTGACAGTGTCTCATTGATTAATAAATTCAGCCTGACATTTTAGGGGTTTCCACACTTCTAGTAAATATGATTAAGTTTGCTTTGGTCAAATTGGCTCATTCTCTGTGTTGTTATCGGCAAAGTGGCTCGAAGCGATGACTCATTATTGAGTGTTTTTTTTATTCCTGGATACACTAATTCACCTGTGGAATTATAATCACGGACATTAACACGTGTTAAAGTGTGTGTTGGCGTGAAAGACGTGTGCAATGACAAGCAAATATTTCTTCCATGAAGAGTCCTGTTTGCTCGGTCGTATGTGGTTTTTTTAAAGTTTATTTTTGCATTTAAATACAAGTCAGGCCCTCGCTCGTCTCCCATTATCACAGAAGAAGTCACGAGGACGTGTGTTTTGTCAAAACAGCTGCACCACCTGTAAGAAGGACTATTATTCAGTGCTCCTGTTTCTCCAGGCGATGTTTACAACGGCTCCTCGTTATTAAATTGCATTTCCTCACTCATGACAAATAGAAAAGAGTCTGAGGCCAGATTAAAAATAATATTAAATTAAAGTAACTGTAATAAATACACACAGTTGTGTCTATGCCGTCTGTGCGCGATGCTCTGTTTTGACGGTGTTGTTGACGCTGTCACACAAAAGCTTGTGTGTGTGTGTGTGTGTGTGCACCCTCTTTGTTGGATATCTGTCAACAAATTAAAAAATTGAGCAGTTTGCCAAATTAATCTCCCTGTGGCATCACAGTGTTTTGTTTGCCCAGAAAACAACCTTGCCTGCTAAATGTTTGCCTCTGTGATTTTCCTTTTTTTCCAGATATTCACTTGACAAAAGGAGCGATACCACAAAAGCTTTTAAAATAGACCCAAACAATGGAACCATTACTGTCGCTAGAGCCTTGGACCGAGAGACGACAGACTGGCACAATGTGACAGTCATAGCCAAGGAAACATGTGAGGAGCATTTCACGTCTTGATCTGTGATTTATCCTGAATAAGGATTATTAGAGGAATGGGTTGTTTATGGCAGCAGACAATCAATTTATTCAGGAGTAAAACATTTTTTTCGAGACTGAAATATCATCCAATATTTATAGATATTTATATTTATGTTGTTATCAAAGCAAAGAAATGTAATTGAGTCTTGATATGTTACAGTTCAACCATAAACTTTATCCTTAATAACTATAAATGAAAAGAAAACACTAATACAACCAAATATATACAACGCAAATTGAGAAATTATGAAAATAAACATAATTTAGCTACGTACAATATAAATAGAAAATGCAACACAAACATTGTATGCATTTCTTTAAAATGGAAGCATTACCATTAACAATACCACATGTTCATCCACACATATATGGTGTTTTCATAGGTTTAAATAAGAAGCATAAGTATATGAATATATAGAAATGATAAATATATACAATAATACAAGAATAAATGATTGAATAAGAACATTAGTGAATAAATAATTGAAATTATTACCTAAAACTAATAGATACGTATTTGAAGAAGCCAATTAATGAATAAGTCATTGAAAAGTCAACTAACAGTGATGAATAATTAGTTGTTAACCCACAGTCAATGAACAAATGGTTGAAGCAACTTGTTGTAGACTCCACGAATGTTTACTCTTCTTTTACGTGGATGATATCAACTTTTAATTAAAAGTGTTTGTTTAAAATCCGCTTAACAGAACAGATTGAGTTTAACAAAACATTTAAATGTCCACAGAAGGACTTCCTGTGTCTTTAGTCCAACATCTCATTCGGAACAAAGCTGTAAAATGTCAAAAGTCCCCCCCCCCGCGTGTTTGCAAACGTCAAGATTCAAGAGGAAACATTTATCTGTCTTAAGTCTCATTTCTGACAGAGATTCTTACAAAGCGTTTATGAGACCCGCTGCCCAGTGGACTCCAGTAAATGTCTATCTTCACTACTGCAGCCCAGAACCATTTATCCTCCTCGGTGGTGGTGTTCATCAAAGTGCTGGACATAAACGACAACGTGCCAAGGCTCGCAAGAGATTACCAGCCATATATCTGTGAGGGGACACAGGCAGGAGAAGTATGTATATTATGATATACTGATGTGTAGGATTTACTGTGTAGCCCTGACTGTAAAGGTCCTCTGACTACGTTATATCATATTGCATCAAATAATGTTATTCCACATCTTTTTACACAAAGACTCAGGTGGTTTGGCCATTTTACCTGAATGAGTCACCTTCACTCATATAAATATCCAGACTTCCGAGAACCGTGTATATGTGGCCACTGCTTTTCTAATATCTCCAGTAATGTGTCTTTTATCTCTCAGCTCATTCAGCTGCTCAGCGCTGTCGATCCAGACGAGCCTGTGGAGGGACACCACTTCTACTTCTCTATGGTCCCCGAGAAGCACATCAATCCCAACTTCACTATTCGAGATAATCAAGGTTATATTTGCTCAGATAATGAGGCACACACATAATACTCTCTGTAGCTTTATATGTACCGTTCTCCCTTAATCCCGCTCAGGGTTGTGCGTGTGGTAGCGTTAAAGCCCCCCCCCCCTGGGATGTAGAAGCTTCTTCTACATCCCAGACGGACTCTGGTCTGAATTCTAGAACGCGATCCTGAATTCCAATGCAACCTGACCCAGACTGCTTCTGAATGACACACGCTGCAATCTCCTCATCTTACCTCTCAGATGCTAGCCAGCTTGTTGTCAGGGGTGCGAGTTCAGGTTAAAGACAAAAATAAAGTGAAATGGCACATTGAAAACCAGCCATGCATGAGAGAGAGAGAGAGAGAGGGAGAGAGAGAGAGAGAGAGGGAGATGGTGAAAATGTGTCCTCAAGGACAAATAGTGTGTCTGACATAGTCTGTTTCATGCTGTGTGAAACAAGCGCGAGGCCAGTGTTTGTAGATTTCTGACTGAAACAGCTGCTCGCGGGGACAAAGTAACACGGCAGCAACCAAACATGTTAATTTTGAGCAAAACCCGTCGTGAGAATTCGGAGTTAAGAGGTGAGCTGAAATCATCACATCAAGCTTAGTGCCAGAGGAACTGAAAAATTAATTGGACAACAAGACTGGGCAGTGGATCAGCGTTTTTTAAACACACTCACGCAGCCCATGCAGCGGAACCTCTCACACGGACACATCGCTATGTCCATGTTTGTAGCCTGTGGACCTTAAATGTGTCTTAAATGGAAGTCTCACTTTATATTCCTGTGTATATCTTTTGTGCTTAAAGGTCCAGGGTGTAAGATTTAGGTGAAAGGATCTATTGGCAGAAATTGAATATAAAATAATCCATGTGATGTTTTCACTAGTTTGTAATTATCCAATGGGCCCTTTATATTTAAATACTTTATTATACTTTACTAAACTGTATTCACATGGTGAGCGGGTCCCCTCTACAGAGGCCGCCATGTTTTTTTTTACAGTAGCCCAGACAGGACAAACTAAAGTCTACCACAGGTTCGGAAGGGGAGGGTGAGGTGAGGGTTGTACAGCTGCAACGTGCAAACTTACCACTAGATGTCACTAAACTCTACACACTGAACCTTTAATGGAATAGTGCAATATTTTGTGAAATACGTTCGTTTGTGTTTAGCTCAGAGCTGAATCCAAACTAAATACAACCTGTTATTAAGTAAGTTTGAGCTACTACTTCAAGACAAATTCAGGCTATTTAATAACTCATTTAAACCAGTTGGGAAAATGAGCACGAACAAAAATCATCGTGAAGAGAACTACGCAAAACGACAGAGAGCATCTTTGATAAAAATGTACTTGATGTCTCTTTTTGATATGTTTAGATTTTCTAAGTGTGAATCTCAATAAGTCCTGTGTGTTTGGGAGCTGCTTTTGGACGAGGCTGTGCTTTCGGAGGCTGACAGCCTTTCAAGTAAGCAAATTGAAAGAGTGTTTGCCTCAGAATCAGTGGGTAGTCGACCCTCTTTCAGATTCCATAATGAAAAAGGGCTGACAAATTGAACAAACTGTGTTGTCGGAGTTTGTTGGAACGTATAGGCTGGAATGAAATGTATGCAGGTGCAGTGTACGGGTGGTTAGCCAGGCAGGCACAGCAGTCCAGTCAGCAACTAGGAAATGAATAATGAATCAAGAAGGAGCACTTTTAATAAAAACACATTTCCATATGCCACAAGGCACATTCCACTCCCCAAAAGTTTTTGTTCAGTGCCTTAATAAAGTCTCACAGGTGCAGCCAAACCTGAAGCAGATTTTCTAGATTTACTTTTGTACACAGTGAAAATGACATTTGACAAGGTGCTGAGGCCGTCCACAGAGCTGGGATTGTGTTTTAAATCCCATTACGTGTGTCACTTCACTGGTTATTCATCTTATTTTTCAATTCCCCGCAACATCACTACTCACACGACAAGTGGTGGTGGGTTTTTTTTGTTTTATTTCTAAAGAATCTGAAAAGTGCACCTCTCCCTCTCGATTTCAGACAATACAGCCGGCATCGTGGCGCGCAGGAGCACGTTCACCCGTAAGGATCGCACCCAGTACCTCCTGCCCGTGGTGGTGATGGACAGCGGCTCTCCAGCTCTCTCCAGCACCAGCACTTTGACCATCAGCGTGTGCAGCTGCCAGCCTGCAGGACACTGTCCCACAGGAGGGGTGGAGGCGCTCGCTCTGTCCATGGGGGTCAGCCTGCAAACACTGTTAGGGCTCCTGGTCTGTCTGGTCACGCTCACAGGTAAAGTCAAACCATGTGTCTGCGTCCGTCTCCGGCTGCTGCATCAGAACATGCTTATCGTTCATATGAAGGGATGAATTTTATGGAGTTTAGTCTTTTGTGAATCGTTATCATCTCACATCAGAATCATTTCATCTTTAAGATTCAAATTGAATTGAAAAAAATGAAGAAGCAGCTCGAGCTGGAAGATTAGTTGTAAATGCGAAGAGGTTATCAGACAGAAATATACATCAATAAATAGTGTTGTGAGTTAGATAATTAAAGTTTGAGTTTTTAAAACATATTATCTTTATAGTTTCCCCTTAAAGTCCAATCAGATGATAGAAACCTAAGAGCTTCTTTTTTTTGTATCTTTTAACTCCAGAGGTTGTTTAAATAATTAAAAACTTAATTTATTCCACTCATGCGTTTTTATCTTTCACTGAAGTGATTTAGCTGCTGTTCTATACATTTACACAGTGATTCTTATTTCTTTTTTACACTCAACCACAGATGTTATGTTTTCTTGAAACTTGGTGGAAGGCTGGACTTTCTTTTCCACTTTATTGAATATTGCAATTTAGGGGGCGTTTGTTGATCTGATAGTGAACTGGATTATGTAAAACTTTACATAAACTTTTTTTAAAAAAGGTTTACCATGAAATTTGATGCAGATCTGGATCAGAGGTCAGATCCTGCAACTGTGTTTCTCTCTCTGTTGGATTCAACATTTTCTCAGAGAATAATGAGTGAAACTTGATGAAAACACATATTCAGGGGGTTGGTATCAATGGGCGTTTGCAGTTTAGTGCGGATCCAAATAAAAATCTGGATCTAGTGGATTTTAATGTGGTTTTGTAGGATTGTAGTTGGACTTTAAACCCATGACTGAGAAATGTGACGTGGCCTTAGCTCTGAGGCTTGTTTTAATGGAAGGTGACTGCTGGGCCTGCGGTGAGTGTGAATGCTCTCTACTGGGTTCACTTGTAGTTCATGTTGTCAGGTGTATTTTTAAGTTTTCTGAAACCATTTTACTGCGATGATGTTAAAAAAAAACGAAACGTTGACTCATAATTCATCAGAAGTAATGAACCTTTGGGAGCAGAAGAAATCTCCCTTCAGAAATGTTGTGTAGTCCGCCCCCCCCCCCCCCCCCCCCCTGAGGGCCCTGAGGCTGGGAGCAATTTGTGTAAGTGCAGAAAGGCCAAGATACGCCGGGCTGTGGATACGCTCACTGAAAAACCAATAAAATCCCTCTGAGGAGGAGAATTAGTATTTACAGAGTTATTCTAGATTTAGGACCTGGAGATATGTCGGTGATTCCAGAGGAAATTTCACTGATATTTTGCTTTTCCAGCGGATCTGTTGAGCTAGAGCAGTTCCACCTCACCTCAAGTTTCGGCAAGTATATGAACATGTGCTTAACAGCGGTTTTTTTTCATTAACAAATCTGCACTTTGATGTGAATCCCCCCCACTTTTCTTTTTTTTTTACTCACCAGTGTGCCTTTAACACATACTATTAAAATGCTGAAAGCTTGCAGAGCAATGATGTCAGGTAATGAGCGTAGTGGTTGCAATACATCAGTAGCAATGGCATCCTGGGACGCTGATGGGTTTGCATAGTGAAAAGCTTTATTATGACCTCGGCTGCTTTGTGTCCTCCCTCTGCCCATCACATGAAAGATTAATGACGATACCTGCTATGCTAACACTCTGTCGGATGAGAACAACACCCGGTGAAAACACGGCAGAGACAATAAACACTCATTCAGCTTTCCGTGCCGCATGGAGCAGATACAATAATTTCCTCCTTTGAGTGAGAGCCGAGATTAAAAAAAGATAAATTATGGCATAATTTGCCTTCGTTTTGACTTTTTCGCACCCACAAGTTGTCACGGAAGAAACTGAATCTGGCTGCTATTATCATTAGTGCACTTTTACATTGTACGTGCACGCTCCATCAGGCAACCTCCATGCTCTTTTCTCACCGCGCTCATGCCCTGGTGTTTAACTATAATGATCTCCCGCTGTGTTGTGTCTGCAGTGCTGTCAATTCTAATGCTGATGGTGAGGAGACACAGGCGGAAGCAGCAGGAGGCGCAGGATGTGGAGGTGAAGGAGCTGGAGCTGCCGGAGACGGTGTCTCAGAAGGTGCTGTATTACGGAGAACCCGGGGGTGGCGGAGCGGGCCTAGACTTCTGCCCGCCCGCCGTTCCCCTGCGCCACCACCCCCACAGGAGGAGGGAGAGGCGGCTGCGGAGGGAGGACGTCAGGGCCAGCATACGGATGTCCCTGAGAGAGTCGCACCTCATCGGGCCGGAGGACGAGGTCTTCAGGCAGTTTATTATGGACAGGATGGCGGAAGCTGATCGAGATCCTCACGTCCCCCCGTACGACTGCCTCAGGATCTACGCTTACGAGGGGTCGGGGTCTCCCGCAGGCTCCCTGAGCTCACTGGAGTCACTGGCTGCTTCTGAGATTGTACCCGAGCAGGCAGCTTGTAACACCAGGCCCTACGTAGTGAAGCTCACCCCTTGGTATGGGGGAGGAGAGGAGGACACCATCTTCTGAGAGGTTCTTTTTCAGGGGGAATAGTTTGACATTTTGTGAAATATGTTTATTAGCTTTTTATTTATCGAGACAGTGCAAAGCTACAGTCGGCAGGTCTATGTCTGTGGAGGTGCTTGTGCTAACCAACTGTTGTATGTGCAGCATAGATAGTGAGAAAGTGTATTTTACAAAATGTCAAACTCTGCCTTTAAAGATAGAATCAAGCCATACATATAAAAAGCTATTGCTGCCATGTTTTTCTAACTTGCTGTAACTGTTTGAATATAGAAGACGTGAAGTGTGTTGGACCTTTTCCCTCTGGACCCTGCAACAATCAAATCCCATCCACTGTACACGATAAAATACCAAATATCTATAGCTAGAACAGATTTGACAGATAATACATTCATGAGACCAGTGGCTTTATTTTTCCTGACGAGTGACCCTTTTCAAGGCCGTGCAAATAATGACTGTCCTCCTTTAGAACAGCACAAGTGGAAGCAGCTCGATGTGGCTCCGCTGCTGAAAAGCCTCTCGACGAAGAGGTCAAAGGTGCAACGTTGGATAATATAGGTTTGAACTATGATTCACAGACTGCGGCTTGAATTCGTTTCTGCTAAAACGATGACACGTTATCTGCTGATGAAGCTGTAAAGGCAGAAATAATTGACTGGTGGGAAATCCAGGAGACGAGGAGCAGCACGAGGGTTTGTTTAGAGGGAAAACTGATGAATGTTGTCAATATTTAACTTGTAGCTGCACTACTACGTTCAACAGCTGGGGTGGATTTATAGTTTTGTAATGAGCAGGTCGCATCCTGTAGGTTTCCGACCTGTTGCCGATGGAAACGAGGTTGTTGGGTGCAGCGGTTGTTCGCAGCTTGAAAACCAAACGAAATGTTATTGTTGTAAAATGGTATTGACGCACGCAGCTTTAACCTGGGACTTAAACTTTACTCAAAAAAAGGTGGTAGATGAGAAATTGTTTGTTTTTCAGTTGGTCGGACGGTTTACAACAAGAACACTTCACTTCCTCTTGCCTGTGGGAACATTTCCCAGTATTTATAGTGACCCACTGATTTCTATGTTTGCTTGTTACACCCACACTGAGAATGAGTCACGAGTAAGTGAACAGCTGAGTCCGTGCACGTTTGTCAAGGTCGTATTAAAAACTAGAATGTAATTCAGTCGAGCGCTCAACGTCCACCAAGGCCCAACAGTCACACACACACACACACTCATAGATATCAGTCTTTTTAATGTGCCAGATTGATGTATTATTCCTTTAGAAATCGGTGAAAATGTCAAACGTGTTGACATAAAAGTTAATTTATATAAAGACAAATATTACACAACTGTCATTGACATAAAAGTGTTAAAAGGTGTAAAAGATTTGCAGTTATTACAGTATTTTTATCACAGTATTATGTTTAATACCTGTTATTTGTAATATTATTAAGTTCTCATAATGCTGTTTTATATTTTTGGCTCATAACAGTTTGAACTCTATATGCTTTTGTATTTTTACACTATAAAATTATTTATATTAATGGAAACTGCCAACATATTTTTTCTAAATGGAGATTTTCTTGGATTCCTGATCAGTCTCATCCGGACAGAAATGAAAGGTTATATAAGAGACGTGTATCTATTAAATATCAAGTGTTTAACATGCATTATGCTGTATGATAAGATTCTCCGCTTCCTGTTGAGTCACCAGAGAGCCCATCGCGCCGCCCCGTGTCAGCCAATCAGCGGCGGCGAGAGGGCGTACGGGTGGCAAGGAGCAAAACTGCGGCAAAGTAAGGTTGCGAGAGGAGACGAAGTTAGTGGAGGATTGATTTGAAATGTATGAAGAAAGTGAAACTCTTGAGAATGCTCATGATATACTGTACGGCTTTCTTCTTTACAGTGTTATTGGCAAACGCTGCATGCTCACTGTTAGTGGCGTGGGCGGCAGCTCGCGGGGTGACTGGAGGTAATTGCATGGTGATCAGGTTCCGTGCCCCTTCACCCTCTCATCTGCTAATTGGGCTGTTTGCCGTCTGCGAAGGTCATTGTTTGGACCGGAGAGGAAACAGTTCTTAGTGAAGAAAAGCACACAAACCTATTTGGAAAGTAGTTGGAATACGTCAAGTCAGGAGACAATGTGAGAGAAACAAACTAATTGCTGGAATCGCTTTTTCTGCTTTTTCCTCCTTTCCTGCGTTTGTTACTCGTGTGAGTTGGCAGCACATCTCATCAGGACGATTTCCAGACATCGCTGCAACTCAAATAGCCGGCACTGTTGTAAACAATCCATCCAGACGCTGCTTTTCAGATGAAATCATCACAATTGCTTCTAAAGACGCAGGTGTTCACAGAAATATGGCCCTTTCTTATTTTTATTTTAAAGCCCTTTCAAACCAGACTCAGTGGTCCAACATGTCTGATGCTGGGTCTGCCCATGAAGGCTCTGTTATAATTCCCTCTTCAATAGAACCTTAATGTCAAAAGTCATTCAGCTCCTGGTGTCATTTAACCTTCTGAATTCCTGTCATTACCCATGGTGCATATCACGGGCAATTTAACCTAATAGCTCTTTTCTTTGTGTAATTATACCCATTACGGCAATGTGAGAGATTTCAACCCATCAACTGTCTCTGTCCTCTGTGCTCTCCCCGCACAGGTTATAGATTCAGCTCTTCTTTTCAAGCGCGGTGCCAAAGCCATCGCCGAGCGCCACAATGCTCACTGGAGGGTCTTTGAGAGAGAGAGCCTCTCGTTTGGCAGACACCGGTGCTGATTGAATAGATGCCTGAAAGGATTCTGAGAGCCATTTAAAAAAAAAGAAGAAGAAAGAAAGAAAGAATCATTTGCAACATATGTGCCTTAAGGTCTGGTGGAAGAGGGATCAAATCATTCATGTGCAATTTGGCAACATAATTATATCTGGATGATTTTCTGAGCATCACAATAGTGTGTGTGTGTGTGTGTGTGTGTGTGTGTGTGTGTGTGTGTGTGTGTGTGTGTGTATGTGTGTGTGTGTGTGTGTGTGTGTGTGTGTGTGTGTGTGTGTGTGTGTGTGTGTGTGTGTGTGTAACAGCTGTCATCCAGCGAAGCTCATTGACGGATGGTTGAATGCCTACATTACATCTATGGACATTACGTGTGGTACGCACATCTTAAATCGAGAATGTAAGTGAGAGCGTTCGCACTGAAAAAGAGACAAAATGAAATACACTCAGACAGACAGCATGCATACCAAATAGTCGGCTTTGGAATTTGCTGTTGATGGATATTTTTTTACTCTGATGCACAAAGGAGATGCAGGAACTGCTCACGCTAGAAAAAAAAGGCTCGATCCTGTGGAAGAATGTTGATTTTCTTTGTGTGCTAACCGTAGTTTTTAGATTATGGGGTCCCAGCCTGACCCTACCCCCATAATCTGAGGATCCCTTATTCATCATGTGGGAACCATGAGCGTTCATTATCTTCATGGTTTGATGGATGACTGATGTTGCAAGAGGGGGCCCCAAGAATGGCTGACTACATTGGTCCATAGCAACAACAATTCAAAATTCTATGATCGACTAATTACAGGAGACTACAACGCTGGTCAGAAACCCCTAACGAAGTCCTATGCCACTGGATTCCTGCCTAAAGCTTTATAATCCCTTATTCATCACCTGGGGAACCATTCATTTTCAAACTCTAATGGAAATCCATTGAAGTTATGGTTATCATGGTCGGTAGGAATCATTTCCTCGGGTCCATGAATGTCTGTGCTGTATTCAGCCAATAATTGCAGAGATATTTCAGTCTGGACTGAAGTAGTGGACAAAGCTAACGACTCACAGACCAACGGTGCCAGAATTTAGATACCACAGATTTATTTAATGACACTGTGAGTTGTGCTGCTTTGAGTTTTATCCATTTTGATGGAAACTTGTTGTTTTGTTGACGCTGAGGATCAGAGGGTTTGTCTTAATCATAACTGTCCTGCTATAACAGAACCAATCTGTTCTGACTGAGATAAAACATTCCTGAATTACTTCGCTCATTTACACGCAGGCCTATTTCAAGCTGAGTGTGGTAAGTACTCATATTAGGAAAACTAATCGAATTCAGAATTCAAGTTGATCCCGGATCATGATCCACAAATGAAAGACAGACACTGATAATACCTTCAAAACCTGGGATGTGAATTAGTCCCTGAGACTCCTGCAGATTATCTGAAACCTGGATCATGTCAGATCCATGCAGGGATATCAATAACCAGCGAACTTATGTTCCATGTCTCATCCTAGATATATTTATATATAGAAAACTGAAACCTGCATTAGTGGTGACCTGCAAAAAAGCTTAAATAAAGTCAAATATGACGACGTTATTACAACAATCACACAATATTGTGATGAAAACATGAATCCCTACACAAACACAGATGGATATTTGACCAGAGGCACCGGATGATTCCAAAAGTAGTTTTTCACATCGTGTGTGTCGGCTGGAAAAAAAGCTCAATAGGGGTCATTTGTCACAAGTGAAGCTTTTGAACAACCACAGGTGTGTTTCCAGGACCTGCACTTCCCCCAGGGAGCAGGAATCTCTGAAAGAATTCCAGTTCCTCAACCTGCTTCTCCACCAGAGGAGCCAGGGGAGGTTTCCCCTCCACAGAACAGAGCAGAGGTTTCATGATCAACGGTAGAATCTCTGCTTTGTTGTTCATTTTTGTAGAAACCGTGTTTCGGTACGTTTGGTTTTGCAGTGGAAAGTGTCAAAGTTCCTGGATATTAGTTATTAGTTAAACCAATTTTGCTGAAACTCTTGGAGAAAACTAGTAATATAAAGTAACTAAAATTCTCAGTTTAAGGTACTTTTACCTTTTACAGTCCTACTCCAGTGCACCTCTGAGGAAAATACTGTGCACTTGAATGTTAGATTTAGAAAGTTATTTTGCAGGAAACTCAACTGAAAGTACATCTGTACTTTTACGACACCACATCTCAGAGTAATGGTTCAGAGTTTGAAGAATTCAAACTGTGAACCACACGACTGGAACAAACTGAAAAACAAGCTGCAGTTAGAGACTCTCTCTGAAGGACTTTTGACTTATTGGCATTTTTTACACATTTGTGAATGTTTTAATTAGTGTGTCTGTCTGTGTGGTGTCTGCTTTGTGCGCCTTCTTGATCTCAAAGAATCATAAACTGAGTCTTAATAATTAATCACCAGAGCCCCCAAAGTCTCAAAAAGAGTGTATTTTTCATTTAATGTCCATGTGGCTGTCTTGTGCTCCCACGATCTTCTGTGTATATTGTATTTTTATCTTATAATTTAACAATATCCCTGGAAAGTTTCATAGAAACATGATACAAGGAGAAGTTAAATCTTCTTAAACATGTGATTGGAGTTCAAGTTAAATGTTGGAAGAAGCAATATAAAAAGTCAAAAGCCTTTATTGTCATTATATTATACAGCGAAATGAAAAGTGCTTCTTCTCCTGGTCGGTGCATTAAAGAGATAAAGAGTTAAAAAGAACACGTTAAGCGCAACAGATAAAACAGTTAAAACGACCGAATATAGATGTAAAATGTAATATTCTGCTTCATCAGTGTTACACAAAGAACTGCATATAAGACCATATATGTCTTTTATCTGATGTCAGATAAAAGACATATAGGGTGCTTTGTCCTGATGTGGACAAAGCGCCCAAACATCACAATAATCAATATATGAATCCGTAGTCACGATAGTATTAAAGCAAACTGTCGACTCAAAGCTCCACGTCTGATCCCTTTCACAAAACCAGGCTGTTATTGCCTCAGCGCGAGTGCTGGAGTCAAATCTGACAGCAAATGTGTTAAAAGATTATGCAAACGTTAATATTGCAGGATTTACAGAATACATTTCCTGCAAGTTATTTCATGTGAGCCTTCAATATTCTGTTCCATTAATGAGCTTCCCTCTTGTTGCTGTGAGGTTTGCCGATCGTCACACTTTGGAATTAAAATGGTCGAGTAACATCGCAGTGCAAGAACTTCGGAAAGTCGTTTTGTCGCTTGTCAACAGCTAATTGGTGACTGGTCTGGTTTGGGCTGTGGCATGTTCCCCCGTTAGGTCCTTTATTTGATATCTGCAATTATTTAAAGGTTTTTGGGGTCCTGTGAATTACCGACATCTCTGGTGATCTCATTTCACTTCCTTGCTCTATCTGAAAATAAACACCATTATTGCTTTTTGCAAAAACCAAAAGGGACATTAGTTGATATTGTTGTCACGGTTACAATGTCTACGTTGTGAGAGCTGTGAGAGAAACACTTGAGAAACGGCCCTCAGCATTTAAAATCATTTCCAAGTGGGTTAGTCGATGTGTGTGTATAGAAACTGTGTATTTACCCTTTAGGTGAAGCATCTCCAGTATTGTAGCACTGATGATACAGGCTAAATGTAGGAAGACATCTCTAACTGACTTGAAATGAGAGCAGAGCAGAGCGGGCTGGCATGTGATTGCAGAGCTAGTGAGCCTGGTGCTAATCACCAATCATCATCATCATGACTCCAACATAAAATGAGGATTAAAAACGTGCCCTTCCATCTCCTCTGACGAATCAGACTGACAATCACACGGGCTCGTGAAAACCCAACCAGCGAGTTCCGTGAGAGATTTGTTGTGGATGGCAGAGAGGTCATCGTTCCATTAAAGCCTCAGCGCCATCACGGTCATTATCAACTGGGACGTGTGCTCTCCACTTGTTGCTCCTCTCTAATTCCCTGCTTGTCTTTTATTCGTGGGGATGCACTTTGATCCTTGCACTCCAATTAAACACACAAAGGAATGAGCTGTGCAGGATACGGAGTCGGTACCGATGTTGATGAGGTGCCAGTTCTTCAAAGATGCCGGAGATCACATCGGCTGGTTTTTCAATTAGACATAACCTTTAATATATTTTTCACAAACAAAGTAAATATTACAAAGTTCATGAACATTGGGGTTAATACGAGAAAACAATTCTGCTTAAAAACAAACATTCCACTTTTTAAAGACATTTTGGAGCTAGATATTGTGAACAAAGTCTTTCCCTTATACAAACGTATTTTAGACTAATTGGTGGTTTGGTGAAATCACTAACAAACGTAAAAAGTCGATATTATATTTCAAGTTTTATTGTTTTCTTCTGCCTCTCCCACTGATCCAAGTTTAGTGGATATGCACATGACACTTCTAATTAAGTGGTGATAATAACACAAAACAGTAAAGTTTTAGAGCAGAAACATGACACTAAAAACTTTCACATGAATCTTTTCTTATTATAAAATATAAGTTAGTGCATCTTAAAAGCCAATATTTTCGGCACTTTAATTCAGTAGCAGGCTGCGGGTGTAGAATGTATATATGATATCATATTTTGACACTGATATTGAGTTTGTTTACGACTATTTGTGGGTAGAAGAAGGTCAATCTATAGTTCCAGCACCAGAGCGTCAGGATTTGTCCAAAACCCTGAAATGTAGTTTTGCTCTAATGAACTCATTGGGGTCAAAAATGATTTTTTTTTTGTTCCCTAGAGGCTGGATCTATATTGTGTCATAATAAACTTCATATAAAGAGTTTTTAAAATATTAGATTTGATTTATAAGTTTACCTTTGACCATTTTTTTTCAGAATATTAGTTGTTATTAACAGATTTTTTGCAGATATTATTAAATAAATGAAATTAACTGCAATTGTTAAACTTTAAGTGTAAAATGTGTTCTCCTTTGTTTTGACTAATTCTTCCTTCCACATGCCAAACTTTTTTTTTTTATTAAATCAAATAACCTTTCCACATCTCATCTGTTCTTTTCTCCCTTTTCTTCTCAAAGGCACCGCTGAACTTAGAAAGAAATACTTTCCAGTTATCATTCATCACACATCCACTTGATCTGATTTCATATTGTTCTTTCCTTAGGTCTGTGGCATGAAACTACTATTATGGAATACCAAAGGCCTCGGGTCCAAAGTGAAAAGTCCCATTAATAAAGAAGAGATTACTTTCACTTGCTGTCAAGGCCCCGTGCTGCTAAAGGATTGATGCTCTCACATTAAATCAGCCCCTTCAAAGGTCCTTCCAAAACTGTACCAGCGCCAACTGTAAAGGAATTCTCTTTTTCTCTGTTATGTTTCATTTTGTGGTGAAGGGGGGGGGGGGGGGTACTATGTACACTCAATCACACATATACATATAGATATATATACCTTTACATTATTATTACATTTCATTTAGCTGACGCTTTTATCCAGAGCGAACCACAAAGTACAAAGTGCTACATGTAAGTGCAACTCAACTTTATTTTATTTTATTTGAAGATGTTTTTTTGACATCAGTCTTATTAATCAAGGTGGAGTCGGAAGAGATGTGTCGGAAGAGATGTGTCTTCAGTCTGCGGCGGAAGATGTGTAGACTTTCTGCTGCCCTGATGCCAGTGGGGAGCTCCTTCCACCATTTTGTTGAGTGTTTATCTCCCAGTGAGGGAGCAACGAGCCGAATTGGCCGATGCAGAGCGGAGTGGACAGGCTGGGGTGTACGGTTTGACCATGTCCTGGGTGTAGACTGGACCCTCTCCACTGGTGAAGGTAGAAGAGGAGCGGAGGAGGTGTGAGTGAACTTAGGTTGAAGACCTGTCGAGCTGCAGCAGCCGGGATGAGCTGCAGAGGTTTGAATGGGACACCTTGGCTTTGGGCCTGGAAATACCTGGTGACGCCCCTGGTCTCAGGACATTTTTAGCAGCATTGTGATTTGGTTTGTTTGGTAGAATTGTAAAATGTCTGTTTTTCTTTCTTGGCTTCTTGTTCTTCTCTCTCTCTGTGTCTCTCTCTCTCTCTCTCCCCCCCCCCCCGCCCCACTCACAGCCACAGGGTTTGTTGTTCACTTTTTGTTGTCGAAGCCATCATTCAAAATGCAGGGCTTTCTTCTGACAGGCACTGAAGCAAGGAAATGAGAAATGACTTACACAGTTTAGCTCCTCTTCATTTTCACTTGCCTTATTATTATCAAAGGCGTGCACGCCCACGCTCACACACACACACCCGCACGCTCGTGCACGCACGCCACGTGCACTTTCACAAATGATTAGTGAAGCCTCCTCAGAAAGAAGACGCCCGAATCTGTAAGTGGTGAGAGGTTTTTTGTCAATGTCCACACTCCGTGACGTACAGTACATTTAGTCGACTCTGACACTGTGGAGAGCGATGGCCCCTGCACACCACTAATTAGCTGTCATTCATAATTGATTAAAGCCCAAATGTAAATAATAAATGGAAATTTAATTTTATTTGTAGTGTCTTGTCAATTACATTTACCCAGGGCTGAGGCAGCACGTAAACATGGCTGCATAATCACGTGAAAGGGCACGGAGGCGCTGGAGGAGTCACTCGACTTTGGAGAAGTTTTTATTTTTCAGTCTTCCTTTATGACGCAGTTTGAATGATGAGCAGATGATGGGCCGAGGTCTTATTTTGGGCTGAAGGCAGCATTTGAAATCTCACACTGAGGCCTCGACTCTTTGGGAGAAACTTTGACTTTCATCTGAGAAAAGTACATGAGATCGTTTTCTCTCATTTTACCTTTAAGCATAATGAGGTAGAGGAATCTACTGCTTTTAAATTAGGACATTGAATGAATACACCAATAGATCTGTCAATCACCTGCCATCATCTTCCTTCTCTACAGAATGATTTATGATGAAAACAACAACCGTGTAAACAACCGTGATGATAAGTAATTCATTGTTTAATCCATTTTTAGGACCAGGTTTTGCAGTTTACCTGATTCCAGCCTCTGACTTATGAGAATTTGGTGCTTTTTGTTTTCTCATTTGATATTCATATACGTCTCTACAATATTACAAAGAGAAACATTACATTTTTTATCCACCTACACTTATTTAGCAGCTGTAGTTACTTGTTCCTTTGATTTTTTTATTAAATCATCAACTTTAAATATGTATTATTATGGATTAAAGCCCAGACATTCTATAATGAAAACAAATGTTATTTGCAGCCCGACATGTCACATAATTATCATAGTTTATCAGCTGTTTTTGTAAAGACCTAAAGATTGTCAATGTATTTTTTTTCTTATCTTAATTCAAGAGTGTGGTCTTCATATTTTTAGGAGTCCGACTTTAATTAAAGTTGAAAAATGTCAAAGCACCATTAGAATAAAGTTCAGATTTTAAGCTGCTTGGCTGATTCGTGCTGGAGCTGCATGTAAGAGACGCTGTAAGAAGTAAAGAGATAATTTGATTGGTCAGTGTCACGGCTGGAATTCTGTTGGTCAGTTCCTGAGCACGCAGTTGAAGCCAGGAAGTGTAGTTCAGGACGTCTGTGCAGCGACAGCAGACAAAACCAGGAGCAAAACAAACCTGCAACTGAGCAGCAACTACTTTAGGAAAGTGTGCAAGCAATTTTAGTAATCACGACCAGCCAGTCACCGGCCTCCCCGTGCATTTTGGATGTCTGCATGTCTCCATTGTGTATGCGCATATTGTGAGGAGTGTGCTCTCCAAGTCGGGGAAAAAAGCCATCGATGCAGTCTTCAGAAGTAGCACATCATTAATAACGGAGGGACCTTTGAAGATCCTGCATAAATGTCTAATTAGGTTTGGTAACCTTTAGGAAACTCAAGTGGGTGAATACTAAACAGTCCTGGAGACCTTGTACTGCATGGCAAACTAAGCACTCAACATGTGGGAGAGAGCGTTGACATTGAGGAGGTTTGTTCCCCCCCGCCTGAAAGGGCACGCAATTTGAGCCACATTACATGCACGTCTGAACTCGCCGGACAATTCCGGGGCCAATTTCTCGTAGTTAACCATCCCGTGTGTACGCGTCATCACGGAGGTGGAACCAAAACATGCCTTAATATTTCCTTTTTTTATAAATATATTTCGGGGGGGTTGCCCTTCAAGCTGCGTGGATCCCTCCTCTGCATAACTGTGACGAGCCTGTGTGGCATTAATTAGACCCTGAAAGGCCGATTTATTTTTCTGTGTTGTGCCTCCTCCATGTTAGTGTTTATGGTGCATAAAACTGAAAAGTCAAAGTATATCTCAAATAGATTTTTCTCAAAGATGGTTTCTATCAAGTTTGGTTTTCAGTACCTGTGCCAAGGAAGCTGTGTTTGTGTTTGTTGGTTTGTTAACACGATTACACAAAAAACAGATTAGAATGAAACTTGGTGGACGGCTGCGTTCTGGGTCCGGAAAGATCCCATTAAGTTTTGATTGTGGATCCAGGAATTTTGTTTTTCACTTCGAGAGAGGGCATTCAACATTGTTTGCTAATAGAGTAATACAGAGATCTTGAGGGAAAATGAATCAGACCAGTTCAGGGGACTGATGTCTTGAGTGTGTGGAATTTGGCACAGATCTAAATAAAAATCAGAATTTAGTTAATTTAAATGAAGTTTCAAAATGGGACTGTTGGGCCTTGGCAGATCTATATACTCTAAATACTGTAATTAGTTATTTGATATTATAAAATGAGGGGAAACTGTCATGATTTGACAGCTTAGTCTAACTTGCAATTAGTTGAGCACATGTACCGTGACATGATGCCATTTGGCACAAGATGGCGGCACCCATATCCAGGGTCTTTGGGCTTCATTTGTGGATAGTGGAAGGAAGAAGATGCATCGTCCATCTTTATATACATGAGCAGGACAAGTACATCAAACTCAAACTCCTCCTCGTTTGATGGTTGTACACATAACCTCCTCTGACATCTTAACAGAGACGCACCAGGCCCAAATAGTAAAGCTCACAATGACGTAGCCATCTGCGTGGTCTTTGCGTAGACCCTACGCAGTCAGAATAAACCCGGCTTAAGTCTGAGTAGTGAATCCACCAGCCATGTTTGTACTGAAATAGCGTAAGACGGACGTGACCTAGAAAATACCACAGAGAAAGACTGCTTTCCTCTCCAGTGTCCTTGTCTTTGTCTATTAACACATGCAATAGCAAGTGACGGCGTACAACAATAAAAACACCAGCGTGCTGAGCATCCAGCTGTCACAGTGCTGCAGGTAGTTAAGCTTCTTTCCTTAGCTGCCGCAGGAATCCCAGGCTAAAACGCTGCCGTCTCACTGTGAGTTTGTTCTTCTTTAATTCTCCGGAATTCAGCAAAAAAAAGACAGACTCTCAAATAAGTGGAAGCAATTTGGATGGATGTGCTGTGTGTAGGTACCTGAAAGCATGGAAATGGACTAATTACAGTGTATTATCATTCATTTGAAGTGGGTAAGTGATAGGTATAATAACTCCTGTAGCCCCGAGCATGCAAATTGAATGAAAATGGTTAAAACAAACCTCTGCTGTGACATATATAATACTGACAAATTATGTTTTTTGGAAAACCCAACACTTGTATTTGAAGGTCACACATGTTGCGATTACAATAAAAATACAGTAAAGAAAAGGAAAACAAACCAGCCTCAGATTTAAGAGGAAAGTCCGGTTCCAACCCTGTAATATAAATGTGCTGAGGTTACTGCAGCTTTATATATATCATATTTCTGTGAGTACTATCATCATAAACAGATTTAAAGCTGCACATACTTTCTAAAAATAAACCGATACCGGTCATGAAGCTTTACCTCTAGCTCCTCGCTGTAAAGTAGCATAAACATACACATCCCAAGACACACATCACAGACACATGCACTCAAAGATATTTATTATACACACACACACAGAGAGTTGTCAGGGCACGGTGTAAAATCAGAGGGGCTGTTAATGGAGGCGGACAGCTTGGCTGCTGTTTCATCAAAGTGCAGAGGAAATGCAGATCTGTGTCCTGCAGGATGCAGGGAATTGGATGAGCTTCCCTCTGCCTGCTGGATTTGAAACATACCAGCAGGGACTAGACAGCCTTTACCACTGTACAGTGGCTTTCTAATGGCCGTCCACGGGAAATGTTTACCCACTGTCTCGCATGTGTTGATTCTGCCCTCCGGAGCACAAACGAGTCCCCCGCTCAGAGCTTTATTTAGCCGCCGAGCGACGAGGCAGCGACGAGGCAGCACTGAGGAGAGTTTTATAAATTGATTGATTTGAGAAGATTCTCGATATATTGTATATTCCTTTGTACAACATATCAATTAATGAACAGGACTTTAATGGAACTCAAACATTATCACACTGGGCCCGCTTTAAAAGCTCAAACCAATACAGCTGTTATTCATTTATTATGATATTTCATGAACTTTCACAAATTCTATACCTGTAACAGAATTTCTATGCTTGTTATACTCCTATATACCAAATAAGTCTATTTGGATTTGTGTTATTGGTTCATATAAATATAAAACAGTGACATATTTACTGTCTGGAACTTGTTATTGATAACTGGTAAACTGATGATTGACAGGTTAATCAGATGATAATTCCAACTGCTATACTTTGATCATAACAAATATTAGAATTAATGATTTATTGAAGAAATCTTGTTTCTCCTGATGTTAATTTAAATTCAAGATTAATTTGATGCATTCATCACATGTTTGTCCAGTGAAATATTTAATACATCAACAAAACTGCATTTCTCTATTCAATACTAGGTTTGTAGTACTTTATATATAAAGTATAAATTCGTAAATTCTCTACAAGGGGAAAATCCATTTATTTAATGTTGAACACTGCTTTTAATATATTTGTATGTGCAGGAGAAAACAAGATGAAATTGACTAAACTACACAGACGTGTAGATCCACCGTCTTCCTGCCAGACGGTTATTGTTGTCGATGCACTTTTTCACTTCTTTCAGGGTTTAATTTAAACCTGTAATTACCTGAAGCTTGACTTTACAGCAGCCACCTCTTTAGTGTGTGAGACAACAACAAAAGTTAGTTTGATTTGGCGCCATCGCAGGTGTCACAACAAGCTATTTACTGAGACTAAGTGTTGGAGCAGTTCCATCACCGAGCAGGAACAGTCCAGATGCTTTGTCATTAGGTATCAAGGCAGTGCAGTTCATCTCCAGCTCTCAACAAGGGCAGAGTCTTTACAGTAGCATTTAATGAATCATTCTAAGGCCGATGTTATTTTAGGAGAATCCACGTCAGCCCCGTCAGGAACCATATATGCAATTTTATCACGTTCTGCGATCTGTCAGCGACATCTTTCTGCTTCAAGGTGAAGGTCAGCGAGAGGAGCGTCAATTATGTTCTCTGTGAATTACATTCCATCAACTGAAGACAGAAATACAGAGTTTTACAAATTAAATATCATCAACAACCACCTGAAACAACTTACCCGCGCCTTATCTTCATTCTGCGTCTCTCTCTCCTGAGAACTGACGGCACAAAGGTGTCAGCCGGTTTTGCCGTACTGACGGAGCCCGGGGGTCCTCGGAGGCCTCTAATTTTCTGAGTGAACGGTCCCAGAAAGAGCTAATGATATGTTAATGCTGAATGGCAGACATTAGGGAGGCCAAATGACGGCAATCCCAATTACCTCCGAGGGACGCGGGGCCTTGTGCGGTTTTGTCACGCAAACAAACTCTGTAAATACAAACAACATGTGGAACAGTGGCGGGGAAGGACTCAGGGGGGGCTGACAAAATGTCAGGGATCTGAGAGAAGAATCAAGGAACTGAAGACCATGCAGCTCATACTTGAACAATGACTACACCTCCGCACTTTGTTTAGCAGCGGAGGGAGAGAAGAAAAAAAAACGTTAACTGCACCTCACTGCGAGAGATTTACATTTCCTTTCCTGTGAGAACAATTATCTCTCTGAAAAAATGCCACAGAACCCGCACGCGTCTTTCAAAAAATATCACCGCAAACTTTTTGATTGTTCCCTTTGTTTGTCCTTTTTCGTAACTTCTCCGCCACTGATGCAGACTCCTGTTTGGCAGGCGTGCGGGGATATCGCCGTGTTTACTTTAGCAGCAGACGCCGTGCGGGGTGGAGGCAGTGGGAGGAGGTGAGTTCTGAATGGCACAAGATTGAAATACGCCGCAACAGCTTTTCCCACTTGTACGTACAGTATCCCCCTGTGTGGTTTTACCTGTATCTGTTAGTATGTACGTGTTCCTGTTTGGCCAGGCTTAGCTGCAGATTGCTTTTCCACCCATTCCTTCCTCTAGTGTGTGCAACATATGGCCATTGTGATGGAGGCTAAAAGGAAATGACAGGCCATTTGAAGATGCTCTAGTCCCCGCGTCATGAATAATGCAGAGGGTGCAGCGAGCAGGTTCTCAGCGCAAGCTTCAAAGTTTATCGGGCTCCCCTGTCTCCCCGGGAGAGAGACTACAGTGCTGCGGGGAGATTAGACCGACACCGAGCAGGGACCTGGTCAAACTCAATTAAATACAACCAGGATAATTCCATCCTCTCATTGTGCCATTCGGTTTTATTAGAAAAATAAACCCGGCATGCTCACACCTTGAAATGACAATGGAGAAGGAAAGCAGCCAGTGAATTATTAAGCAGCGGACTCGGCTGTTTGCGCAGTTGCTTCATGCAAAAATATGCAAATGGGGCAGATGTCAGAAGAAATGATCGATGAATATTTTCATTAATTACGTCGGACAAACACCGAGATCAGAAATGAATCTTTCCCGGGAAAAGGGGTCGAACTTTTAAAGATTTTAAAATGCACAGAAGTGCTGCTCACCCTCTGCTGATGGGTTGTAACAGTCCCCTTTATAGATGATTTATTAGTCATCCTCATTTAAATGTATGATTCACTTAAAAAAAAAAAAAACACCTACAGTAATTCTTGTTTATTTAAATATGCATGTTTTCTTTTTTCTTTACAGTTTCCGGAGTCTTTCGAGAGCTAATTAGCCCTGAAGCCCCTCCTGGTGGCACATGTAGGTCCACAGAAACACCCCCTCCTCCGCGGCCCGTTGTTGCATGTAACTATTTTCCATGTCGACACGATCAACAAACACTTATGCCACCCACACATTCACTGCTACATCACACCAGGCTTGGTTAATGATGACAAACCTACATAAGAGTACAAACCGCCGCTAATTAGGCCTGCGTCGATTATGGCTCATTAATGCTGATGTTGCCCTGACATGTTTTTGCCAATCATCAGTGGAGAGGGCTTCACTGTATCATTTTCTAATCACTGTAATTCGTCATTGTGGCGATGCTCCGAGTGGTCGAACATGTCGGTCGGAGAAATGACCCAACGTGAGTGAAAACTGTGGTTTCTGCTCTTTCCGATTCCATTTCGAGACTTTGCTCAGCGAAAAATGTTTTCTTCTTCAACTTTCCAAAGCAAAAGAAATTCGATGATGCAATAAGGTCCTACTTTCTTCTTTCCAAGCGCAATCTCTCTCAAAAGGGTTGAAGTGGAAAAATAAAACCGAAAAAACTAAATAAATTGGGTCTTTTTAGGTTTTCCGTTATAATCTAAAATTGAATCACTTGACTAAGAAATAGTGTAGTGGAAATCGAGCCATGCATCATTTAAACGTGCGAGATGTAGTTTTCTTCCCGGGTGAGCGGGTCTGTCGAAAGAGAAGACACGTTAGCTAAGACGTTACTTTCCACAGCTGGAGACGGCTTTTGATGCGCAAAGAGATTTAGTTTGATGCTAAACTCGTAACGTTCTGTTAGATTGGTAAATAAACAGCTACACTCGGCCCCTTTAAAGCGAAACCATGTAGCTAAAAACTTTAAAACAGCAGCTTCAAAATCCCTTTGATAGTTCACTGACCTGCAACAGAGAGAATGTTTCCTCTGTATTTCCTCTGTTCTTCCTCATATGTAGCTTTGGTGAACGGGTACGATCTCCTGTGAGAGGTGTGGAACTGGTTTCAGACGTGCACTGAACTCCGCATAATCTCCTAACGTTCTCCGGAGGGTCTGCACGTGAGATCCCAAATGTCTGAGTTCAATTGTTGCGTACATTCCCCATAGTAAAAACTCTGGATAACTTCTGAGTGATGTGAGAAGAAAGCAGGAGATTATCCAGAGTGAAACAACCACATAATCGCTCGGCCACGTAGCCCAACAGAATCAATCTCCACGTATGGCAGCAGAGGGCGCTGCTGCTGCTCGGAACAGTTACCGTACCAGTTACTCACTGTTACTCTAATGACTGTTTACCGATGGTGTGTGAAGCTGTTTCAATGTGCAGATGAATTCGTATGAAGCTGTGTAAAAACCTGTGTTGTTGTTGTTGACCTTTCTGAGACAAGCCGATCGACAGCCTCCACTTAACCTGATGATCAAATTACACGTTTATTTCTCGTGCACTCGCCCTTTTTACAACTCTGTCCCACTTCGTCTGGATATTGACGCATCAATGACGGATCAATTTCTAGTTATTTTCCAGTTATTTTCCTAAATTTCTCCTCTTCTACACCCTATTACCCTAATCGTACCACTTTGACCTACTTTTCCACTGCTCGGGTTCCCCAGGCGCTCGAGCTGTTGCTGCACACCCACTCACACACATACCTCTCAAGAGAATTATTTATATTGCCCAGGTCTGGGACCAGTCTAATTTTGGTGGAACTATAGAGTACACAAACCTAAGGTCTGACATTTCTCTTGCTGAAGGCGGGCGAGCTGTGAGCGCTACTGAGAGAGACAGAGAATAAAACATGGAGCTGCGATGGCCTTTGATCTTCCTTTGCCTCGTTTTCTCTTTTTCAAAGGACTAGTGAGGAGTCGTCCAGCCGAAGCCGCAGCAGGGCCCCCGTTTCTCTGCCACCAACAGGCACCCCAGGACGGACGACCAGAGGATTATTTATTTTTTATTTTTGTTCTCTGCGAGAAGAAAAACGGAGACAGGCTTTCTTTGGAGTTTTGTTCCATGCTGGTTAATCGCAGAAATAAATATTCACCTACATGCATAAATATGCGAGGACTTAGTCCCCAGTTGGCTCAGAGCTTAGCTCGTTTCTCGACTCATTTCTCAGCCACAGAGCGAGATAGAATAACATCTTGCTCTTGAGGTGGATTTCTGAGACCCTGACTGAAATATAAACCTAAGAAGTAATTGTCATCATCGAAACATCATTTCCGAAACGTGTAATCACTATGGAAACAGGAGGTTAATTGATGAATCAACCAATGATATTTTTAAGTTTTCAATTTGTGTGAAGAACATGTACGTCTTGCTATCATAGTTTTGCAGCATAACGTTTAATGTAAGTCAGGTAATCATGAAATATCATTAAAAACCTCTAGATTGTAGTTATTGGTTTGTTTCTTGAACTCTGCACAGGTCTGTCAACAATAGAATTTTGTTTTTTAAAGACCAATAACAATTTGTTTTGTTAGGACTTATAGTTTTTGAGTAACAAGCATTTGTTTGAGGAGAGCGCTAGAGTGGAGAGAAATATCGGCCCCATTGAATCCAATGTTAAATTTAGGAGGACATTTTTGGAACGACAACTGCGTTTCTAAATTGCTGGCACGGCTGGAAGGGGAGACAGTGACTATGTGTGGTCTGGTGGGTAGAGCAGAGGGTCAGTGACTCAGAGGTGGTGAGTTCAAGTCCAGGTGTGGGCAGGATGTTGTTAGGTCCTTGTTTTTTGTCTTTGTCTGATGATTTTGAACTACAATGTGATTGGATCAGTGGGTTGAGATGCTGACACAGTGATCCACTGGTTGAGGGTTCAAATCCCATTGAAGCCAAATATATGTTTTTTTTCTGACACATGATCAAGGCAAGGCTATCACTGCATACACACTAATAGTGATAGCGCCACCTAGTGGTCAGTGTGAAAGTGAAGTTTGAGCAATCGGTCCCAAAATTCTGTCACATGATCAGAGCCCTGACCTGAAGAGACCTATGAGTGTGTATATAGTGTTAGTGATAGCGCCACCTACTGATCAACTCTTTCAACCAGCCAGTCTCTCTCTCTCTCTGTTATACCAGCCAGTCTCTCTCTCTCTCTCTCTCTCTCTCTCTCTCTGTTATACCAGCCAGTCTCTCTCTCTCTCTCTCTCTCTCTCTCTCTCTCTCTCTCTCTCTCTCTCTCTGTTATACCAGCCAGTCTCTCTCTCTCTCTCTCTCTCTCTCTCTGTTATACCAGCCAGTCTCTCTTCCCAAAAAAAAACAACATTGGATTCAATGGGGCCGATATTTCTCTCCACTCTAGCGCTCTCCTCAAACAAATGCTTGTTACTCAAAAACTATAAGTCCTATCTGTAAAATGAACACATTTTGAGAATCACAAGACTTTACACAACAACCAGATCTATTTTTTATTGGTGAGAGTTAAGAAATTGGGCCGTGGGAGCGATTTAAGTTTTATTTTTCAGATTTAATCTTTCCAGAAATTTACTCAAAATTAACATGGGACCCTATGGGGCTTCGACCGGGAAATAATTCATTGATTTCTCGCAGCGGGTATAAGCACAGGTCCGACAGATTTCAGAGTCCCAAACGGAGGTTCTCAGACTTGATTTTTACATATTGGAGATGGTGAAAATGTTTCCTTCGCAGTCATGTGACTCCCAAATCTGTCGGACCTGTGCTTATACCCGCTGCGAGAAATCAAGGAATTATTTCCCGGTCCAACTCCCATAGGGTCCCATGTTAATTTTCAGTAAATTTCTGGAAAGATTAAAACTGAAAAATAAAACGTAAATCGCTCCCACGGCCCAATTTCTTAACTCTCACCAATAAAAAAGATCTGGTTGTTGTGTAAAGTCTTGTGATTCTCAAAATGTGTTCACAGTGGGATCTTTATATTAACTACTTCACAGGTGCTGTATCAACACTATGTGTGGTCTGGTGGGTAGAGCAGAGGGTCAGTGACTCAGAGGTGGTGAGTTCAGGTCCAGGTGTGGGCAGGGACTCTAACATTGTTTTTTTTCTTTGTCTGATTGATTTTGAACTACAATGTGATTGGATCAGTGGGTTGAGATGCTGACACAGTGATCCACTGGTTGAGAGTTCAAATCCCACTGAAGCCAAATATACATTTTTATACTCAACTTCAATACTGATTAATTGTGATAGCGCCACCTACTGGTCAGTGTGAAAATGAAGTTTGAGCAATCGGTCCCAAATTGCACACACCTGATTCCTGACCTGAACAGATACATTAGTGTGTGATAGTGATAGCGCCACCTAGTGGTCAGTGTGAAAATTAAGTTTGAGCAATTGACCCCAAAATTCTGTCACATGATCAGAGCCTTGACCTGAAGAGACCTATGAGTGTGTAAGCAGTGTTAGTGATAGCGCCACCTACTGATCAAGTCTGTCTCTCTCTCTCTTCAACCAGCCAGTCTGTCTCTCTCTCTCAAACCAGCCAGCCAGCCAGCCATTCTCTCTCTCTCTCTGGGTCTCTCTCTTTCTCTCTCTCTCTCTCTCTCTCTCTCTCTGTTATACCAGCCAGTCTCTCTCTCTTCTCTCTCTCTCTCTCTCTCTCTCTCTCTCTCTCTCTCTCTCTCTCTCTCTCTCTCTTCCCCAAAAAAAAACACAAGAGTCTCTGTTGCGCCGGCAGCAAGCAAGGCACCCAATCGAAATTTCTCGGCTAGTTTAATCTAGAAAACTACAATAAAATGCCATAATTTTAAGAAAAGCTGTTAATGTGATGAAAGTACAAACATTAACAGAGGAGTTTATTAGAGAAGAGTGATTATATAAGAAACGCTCTCAGACACCTGTGGGTTGCACATGCGGCAGAAAGGCGACTGCAGAGAATGATTCTCTAACGAGCGGCCACGAGGTCAGACTCTATCAGCCATGTTCCAGAGGACAATCTGAGGAGGAGCGTGTTCCTGATCATCTCGCCGAGACTCTCGGAGAATGGGCACCTCTTTGTCAGGGCAATTTGTTGATGATGCATGGTTATGATAAGAATTGAGTGAAGTGTCTGCAGTTGCCCGGGGGTTCTCCCTCGCCGAGGCGCCGGGGCCAACACGGATAATCAAGCCAGGTTCAGATTGAGCCCCTGATAGCAGAGGATTCCCTGATTGCTTATTAAGTTCCCCCTGGGCACCCGGCGTTTAAGACGATCGCTGCTGATTTTGATGGATAGCTGGTCAATCAAATTCAACATCTGCTCGTATCAGCCTCCATCAGCAACGGAGTTTACATCACATCTCTCTGTCTCCATCTCCGGAGATTACGGAGATCTCATGATCTCTAATCTACAAAGTGTCTCTTGCTATATCATCACTAAAACCCATCCTGGGTTAACTCGCCTTCCTTCTTCAGAAAACTCTGCAGAGGAGAACGAGGAGGATTCTCTTTGAGTTACAACTTTTTGGGATTTAGAAGTTTTTCAGGGAGACAGTGTCACTTTTTGAAACTTTACAGTGGCTCTCATTTTAAAGAGGTTTCTACTCTATGTAAGTTTTAAAACAAGATTGTAACTTTGACTGACTTCTGAGTAACAGCCGCAAGAAATGAGATGATGCTTTGGTTGAAGACAACTAAGCAGCTAAATGAAGTACCGTTACTTATGAGATAAAAAATAAACTGTCATAAAGCTCAAATACTCTCAGATATAAGTAATGAATAAATATTTACAGAGTAGTATCATAAGCACAATATCTAACATTAGCCACTGTAAGTAACGTTCCTGTGTGACATTACTTGTTGCTTGGGTTCTTCATATTTGTTTTTGTTTTCATTTATGCTGCATTTCTGCATTTGACGGGTTTCTCTTGAGGTTTGTTAGGGTTGTGTTTAGGTTTAGGGTTGTGTTTTAGGGCTCGGGTTGTGTTTAGGGTTGTGTTAGGGTTAGGGGGTTAGGGTTAGGGGGTTAGGGTTAGGGTTGTGTTTAGGGTTGTGCTCAGGTTTAGGGTTGGGTTAGGGTTAGGGGGTTAGGGTTAGGGTTGTGTTTAGGGTTGTGCTCAGGTTTAGGGTTGGGTTAGGGTTAGGGGGTTAGGGTTAGGGTTTTTTTAGGGTTGTGCTAAGATTTAGGGTTGTGTTAGGGTTAGGGGGTTAGGGTTAGGGTTGTGTTTAGGGTTGTGCTCAGGGTTAGGGTTGGGTGAGGGGGTTAGGGTTGTGTTTAGGGTTGTGCTCAGGTTTAGGGTTGTGTTAGGGTTAGGGGGTTAGGATTAGGGATAAAAGCACATTGGAGGGTTAGGGTTGTGTTAGGGTTGTGTTAGGGGTTAGGGTTGTGTTAGGGTTGTGTTAGGGTTATGTTAGGGTTAGGGTTGTGTTAGGGTTAGGGTTAGGGTTGTGTTAGGGTTAGGGTTAGGGTTGTGTTAGGGTTGTGTTAGGGTTAGGGTTAGGGGGTTAGGGTTATGTTAGGGTTAGGTTTAGGGTTATGTTAAGGTTAGGGTTGTGTTATGGTTGTGTTAGGGTTAGGGTTAGGGTTAGGGTTGTGTTAGGGTTAGGGTTAGGTTTAGGGTTGTGTTAGGCTTGTGTTAGGGTTAGGGTTAGGGTTATGTTAGGGTTAGGGTTATGTTAGGGTTAGGATTAGGGTTATGTTAGGGTTAGGGTTATGTTAGGGTTAGGGTTAGGGTTATGTTAGGGTTAGGGTTAAGTTAGGGTTAGGGTTGTGTTAGGGTTGTGTTAGGGTTATAGGGTTAGGGTTAGGGTTAGGGTTAGGGTTAAGTTAGGATTAGGGTTAGGGTTAGGGTTGTGTTAGGGTTAGGGTTAGGGTTATATTAGGGTTAGGGTTAGGGTTAGGGTTGTGTTAGGGTTATGTTAGGGTTAGGGTTGTGTTAGGGTTAGGGTTGTATTAGGGTTAGGGTTAGGGGGTTAGGGTTAGGGTTGTGTTTAGGGTTGTGCTCAGGGTTAGGGTTGGGTTAGGGGGTTAGGGGGTTAGGATTAGGGATAAAAGCACATTGGAGGGTTAGGGTTGTGTTAGGATTGTGTTAGGGTTGTGTTAGGGGTTAGGGTTGTGTTAGGGTTGGGTTAGGGTTGTGTTAGGGTTAGGGTTAGGGTTGTGTTAGGATTGTGTTAGGGTTAGGGGGTTAGGGTTATGTTAGGGTTAGGGTTAGGGTTATGTTAGGGTTAGGGTTAGGGTTAGGGTTATGTTAGGGTTAAGTTAGGGTTAGGGTTAGGGTTGTGTTAGGGTTATAGGGTTAGGGT